>JAFLJL010017123.1:2933-5433 GCA_018398815.1 Conus ventricosus
GTATATACGTTTAAATACTAAGCTTCATTTTACGAGCACTGTGACATGAAAAAGGGAAATGATATGATCAGTTTGCTTGAGACTGATGAAAAATGAAATAAATGTGTTTTTGTTTTTCCACCCACAGAAAAACAATTCCTTCATTTACAGTCACACGTGCTTTTCTGTCTGATTAAACAAAGTCGGGCGAACTGGCGTCAATCTATAATGTCACATTGTCGCTTAAGGTAGTGCAAGATAAGTAATTAGAGCACTGAACCCCTGTTCTTATGACCTGTCTGTGTAAGGGAACTGATCAAGACATCCGTGCTTGCTGAGTGGTACTGGTGGTGTCCCCTGTCAAATAAAACTTGACACTCGTTTTCGCTGAGAAAATCAACTGAAATCGTCAGCAGATCACTGTGGGGCGCAGCTTGACGGACTGAAAGAAAGTATGCATGTTGACATCTGAGTGCAGAGAGAGAGAGAGAGAGAGAGGAGAGAGAGAGAGAGGAGAGAGAGAGAGAGAGGAGAGAGGAGGAGAGAGAGAGAGAGAGCGTTTACTGTCACACTCGTACTTAACGTGTCACCAGTTTTAAGTTCGGTGTTGCTTTCTTGCAGTTCGGTCCATGGTAGCAGCTGAAGAAGCTTTAAATAAAGCGAAATATATTTTGCAATTACTCCAGATGTTTGTAGTTTTTTTAACCACACTCACATACATTTGAATAATACACATCTATCAACATCTGTATCTATCATCATCTCTCTCTCTCTCTCTCTCTCTCTCTCTCTCTCTCTCTCTCTCTCTCTCTCTCTCTCTCTCTCTCTCTCTCTATATATATATATATTATATATATATATATATTATATATATATATAGCTATGTGAATGGAAAAAACCCACAAGTTTGTAAATTTGTCCCAATATTTCGACCACCAGGGCCTTCCTCAAGGGGAATTTTATTCCATCTGAGAGCAATTGTTTTATTATCACAAGTTTTTCCATGACCATAATTCAACCACGGCTCAAAAACTGCAAACTATGAGAAAAAATCACATTTTACCTGACCGAGAACGGATAACTGCACGAAAGACATGAAAATTGGGAGCAAGGCTGGGGCGGCTTGGGGGGTGGGGGGGGGGGGGGGGGGGGGGGGGCGAGGCAGGGAGGCGGAGGGGGGGGGGGGGAGGGGGAAGGGGAAAAAAAACAACAAACAAACAAACAAACAAAAAAACAAAAAAAAGGGGGGGGGGGGGGGGGGGGCGAAAAAAGGGGGTGGGGGGGTAAATGAATTGTACTCCCCTCTCTCTCTCTTCTCTCTCTTGGGGGGGGGGGGGGGTTAGGGGGCAGTCCTTTCGAGGGAGAGAGAGGGGGGGATGAACTGTACTCCTCTCTCCCCCTCTCTCTCTCTCTCTGGGGGGGGGGGGGGCTGGGGGTCGGGGGGGGGGGGGGGGGGCGAAGGGGGGTAGTCCTCTCTCCTCTTTCTCTGTCCGTCTATATCACATCCACACATCAACCTAAACCAAACGCTACTAGTCCCCTGCCACGAGACCCAGAGACACAACACTGGAACCCCTGCCACCAGTTCCGTCTCCCTCTCTCTGTACATTTTTCTCACTCTCTCTCTCCTCTGAGGGGGGGGGGGATGAACTGTACTCCTCTCTCCTCTATCTCTATCCGTCTATATCTCCCCATCCGCAAAACAATCAAAATCTAATGCTACTGGTCTCTGCCACGAGACCCAGAGTCACACCACTGGAACCCCTGCCACCAGTTCCATCTACCCTCTCTCTGTACCTCTCTCTTCTCTCCCCCTCCCCCTCTCTCTCACTCTCCGTCCCCCCACGTCCCCCCCACCCACAACACATACCACCCACTCCCACCAAGGGGTCCCGGGGTACACACGGGTACTACTGCTGAACGGTTTTATTAAGGTCTTACTCTGCTACCCAGCCCAGCACGACTTGGGTTAGAAGTTCAATTCTGAGTTCAGGCCGTGGGGATGGATGGTGTCTAGTTTCTCAGTCCAAAAATCTTCCCTGCGTTTTCTGGCGTCATGGCTCTTTCCTTGGACAATTTCAATGATCTGCATCGCATGCGGGACACCGAGTGGCCTGCCTGATTGAAATGTCTCGTCACATGGGACCCTGCATTGTTCATATATATCTGTGTGTGTATTTATACATATATATATATATATATATATATATTATATATATATATATTATATATATATATATATATATATATATATATATATATATATTTCTATCTCTTGTCTATATCAAACACTCTCTTTCTTTCTCTGTGTGTGTGTGTGTGTGTGTGTGTGTGTGTGTGTGTGTGTGTGTGTGTGTGTGTGTGTGTGTGTGAGTGTGTGTGTGTGTGTGTGTGTGTGTGTGTGTGTGTGTGTGTGTGTGTGTGTGTGTGTGTGTGTGTGTGTGTGTGTGAGGGGGGGGGGGGATTACGTACTTAACACCTGGATGTAAATTTGCCTATGATCTCATGTATCATGGGAATA
>JAFLJL010017123.1:10433-12933 GCA_018398815.1 Conus ventricosus
TTTTTTTTGGTACTTAATCTTTTGCAATCTCGTTCTTTCACTTTTTTTTGCATATTTTACCAATCATTACAAACAAACGCTCACAATCTGACACTTTTTGGGAAAAACAAGAATTAGTCAATACTTCATCGTTACTTCAAAGTTAAGTTTTTTTTGTATTACTTGACAGAAATTTACTCCTAACAGAAAGCGTGAACATGCCCCAGACTGCGGTTTTGTGATGATGTGAATTCCCAAATGCCTGTAGAAACAGCTTGTACACGGGTTTCCCAAAAAAATGCCACAGTGTACCAAGTCGGACAGTTGTCTTTTTCCCCAGATGCCAGGGATTGAGAAAAAAGAAAACAATGCACAAGGTGAAAAAAAATGGCAGCCTGCCAGTGCAGTGCGCTACGGAGCGTTAATAGGAGTAGAAAAAAATCCAAAAAGGAGCACACCAAAAAATGGAAGACTGCCACGTGCAGTCCCCCTTAGGGGTTTTTGTAATGCAGCAAGGTGGGATAACTGAACAATCCACCGGGTAAAACTAAGCCCTAGGAGGTTGCCAGAACCACCCCACAAAAAATTACCCTCAGAAATGGGGGGACATTTTGGGAGAACTCAACGTGGACGAGGCATGGGGAATTTCCCACGCGGGGAACGCGTGGGACAACTAATCTGGAAAAGTCTGCCGTACATGTCGCGACCGTGTTCAGCCTGAAACCAGGCACGTAAACGCTCCAAAACGTGTTTACCTGTCCTTTCATTAGAGGAAATGCCCGTAGTTAGAAAACGTTTTAGAAATTAAATTCTTCGACGCAAACTTAAGACCACGATATCAGTTTCATTTAAACATTACACGGGTCCAAGACTGATGGTGCCTGTGTTGTACATTTTGGGGAGGATGTTTTAACGAAAGTTTGAAGTGATATTTTCGATATACATCCCACTTCTTTCGACCTAAAGAAAATGGTACAAAGTCCCCTGCCAAAGATCCAGGAACAAGCTGGAACTCTGCCACTATTCAGTCTAACTACTTCTTCATTTTTGCTTCGAAAAGGGTCTATGTCTTCTCTGAGGTGATGAAAGGTAATGAATGTGTTTTGTTTTTCCTATCCGGGTCTATTTCTCCACGTCCGCAAAACAATTCGAAACTTCTAATCTTAATGTCTCCTGCACGAGGAGTGCAAGTAAACCATGGAAGGCACTAAACACCCCTTTTCTTGTAGCTGTCTGTCTCTGATCAAGACATCCGTCCTCTGATACTCTGGTCTCCCCTAGTCCCCATAAAACATACCACTCTTTCCAGAACAACAAGGGGTCACTGGGGGGCACACGGGTAAAATATGCAGGTTTTATTAAGGTCTTACTGTACAGAGCAGATGGGGTTAGAAGCAACTGAGTTCAGGGTGGGGAAAAATGGAGGGTTTTAAAGTTTCTCAGTAAAAATCTTCCCTCGTTTCTATCTTATATTTCTTACATTTCAATATCTATCGCATGCGGATACGATGCTGCTATTGAAATATTCTCGTATTATGGATGCATATATTCATATTTTATCTGTGTGTGTATGAATCCATATATAATATATATATATATTATTATATATATATATATATTATATATTATATATATATATATATATATATATTTCTATCTCTTGTCTGTATCAAACGTCTCTTTCTTTCTGTGTGTGTGTGTGTGTGTGTGTGTGTGTGTGTGTGTGTTGTGTGTGTGTGTGTGTGTGTGTGTGTGTGTGTGTGTGTGTGTGTGTGTTGTGTGTGTGTGTGTGTGTGTGTGTGTGTGTGTGTTGTGTGTGTGTGTGTGTGTGTGTGTGTGTGTGTGTGTGTGTGTGTGTGTGTGTGTGTGTGTGTGTGTGTGGGGGTGTGTGTGTGTGTGTGTGTGTGTGTTGTGGTGTGTGTGTGTGTGTGTGTGCTTTGTGTGTGTGTGTGTGTGTGTGTTGTGTTTTGTGTGTGTGGGGGGGGGGGAGGTATTACGTGTTAACACCTGGATGTAAATTTGCCTATGATCTCATGTATCATGGTAATATGCAACACTATTAAGCTTTATTCAACAGGGTCCTTTTAGGCAGGACATGCAGCTTTCACTCTGCACCTAGTTTCTTCAAGAAACCGTAGGTAATTCTCATTATTGTCCCTTGTGTTCGGCTGAGCTATAAGCAACATGAACTGAACTAAATAGGCGTTACATGGGGAAATTACATCCAACTCCCAAAACATTGACTTTTTCAGTGAAATTGAAACTTCTTATGCTTACGGTCACATTTTGGAATGAAATGGGGGGTAGTCGATTTGTTTGTCTTACCATGCCATTCTTGCTTACACGACTCGGAAGGCGACAAACAAAGCCCTTTTCCTCCATAAAATGTAAACAAAGGCAGAAATAACGAATGGAGACGCCGCCATGACCGACACGGAAGAATTGTCGTCTGCTACCAGTACTATGTTTAGCTGGTCAGATTTAGTCTCTTTACTCTGCCCAACAACGCCAGTTTTAAATA
>JAFLJL010017124.1:0-2500 GCA_018398815.1 Conus ventricosus
GATCATTGTTTAGCTCGGGCACGGCTTTCAGGCTTTGCACCGATGACGCGTGAGAATAATTGATGACTAAGATGAAAAACCTACATGACGTCAAAATGGTCTTTTCACCGATACCGCAAATAAACAAGACGTCTGCCTATGGGTCACCACAGGTCAACCGTTTACAACATTCACAAAATTTTATTTTATTTAAAAGGAAAAAAAGAAGAAAACACCTGGTCGCTAGAACTTTGATAAATCGCAAAGAAATTGCGGAAAACGTCATGTTCATACAAACGGATGGATTAAAAATACCTGCTTTCGACCAATTGGAAATCGAGCCATCGTGCTTACAACATGCTGCAAAATGAAGCAAACGTTTCCAGATTGGTGGTGTTCTTCGAACTGTGGAGCCGTTTTCTTCAGATTTTACCTTTTTTTATATGAAGAAATGACCCCCCACAAGAAGCTAGTACTTGTGTTTGCAAGGCTTTCAGACTACTGGCCTGAAGGACTGGAAGTGATGCTAACGTAATATAAGCAGTAAGAACCATGTGCAGAACACGTCGCACACTTGACTCCAAATGCACTTAAATGGCATACATAATACATCATGTACAATCTCTCTCTCTCTCTCTCTCTCTCTCTCTCTCTCTCTCTCTCTTCGCGCGCGCGCGCGTGTGTGGTGTGTGAAAATCTCTCTCTCTCTCTCTCTTTCTCTCTCTCATAAATGATGATAAAAAGGAATTATTTAAAATTAAAAAAGACTCACCCGGACAGTGATGTTTAATTGTGATTATTTCAAGACTACAGATAATCATAATGATAATAGTCATAATAATGAAGACTTATACAGCGCCTATTCTCGGCTAGAGACCAAGCTCTAAGCGCTTTACAATCCACACTCGTTTACACAACGGGCTGCCTACCTGGGTAGTGCCGACTGAAGAGCTGCCAGCTGACGCTTCATTCAGTCGTTTCCCGTGTCATCCAGTCAATATCGTTCAATATCGTTCACTCAATATTCTTACTTCCTTCATTCTTTCCATTTCTCACGCAGGGTGCATGCTATGTGTAACGTGTCATCCATACCAACGGCCAAACTGGCCTTTTCTTCCGAAAGTTGGTGACGGGTGTTTACGTGTGTGCAAGATGTTATGCGTGCGTTCACACACGGAACCTCGGTTTATAGCCTCAGCAGGGTAAGAGGACATCCCATGAGATGTGAGACGAGCATGAACCCACCAGTCCTCAGCCACATGTACTCCCTGCTTTTCTGAGAGGGATCTGCAATTAGTTCAAGGCAATGATGCATGGGCATACGATTTGTTCATATCGACAGTCTTGTTGTTGTTGTTGTTGTTGTTGTTGTTGTTGTCATACCCTGGCTAAAAGACTCCAGGGATCATCCGAACAGCTGAAGCACTTGAACACTATGGTACAAATGCATCAGCTGGGGATGAGAACATTACGTGTGTGACCGTTTTTGATTACCCCGCCACGCGGGCAGCCACACTCCGACTTTGGGGGATTTTGGAGACTGATAATGTTATGCTAAGAGCTTGTCACAACTGAAGTCTTGAAATGATTACAAATAACTTCACCTTCCGGGTAAGCCTCGCTTAATTTTAGAACAACTCATCGACTTCCGATTGGTCCGTGGAAACCATGAGTCTTACGAGTCAAGAAACACATGCCATAAAGTAAACATGGAATACTCCATTCATTGTTCACGAACAAACATGTCCAGACCTGATCACCCATCATTCATGTTTTACTGATGAATTTGACTACAACCGACCGAGGTATGGATTTCATTTCATCTTATTCCAGGACAGGTTTATAACAGAAACGACTGGAAGTCCTTTTCGTACTCCCAGACAAAACTTCTGGGCTGATCTTTCTGAAAATTTCTAGGTATGTTCATTATGGGTCACGGATGATGCCCGATGTTTTATTTTACCAGAGTAGCCGTTGCTAAGGGCTATAACGCCCAAAACGGTTTTTATTCTTTATGGCTCAGGGACGAAACACATTATGACGCATATGTGATTGTGACGTTTTTCAGCCCCCCCCCCCCCCCCCCCCCCCCCCTTTTGATGTACTTGACGGATTTGAAAATAGCTTCAGATCTAATAACTGGGTATTTTCATAGTAAACATGCTCTTGACATGTACACGCGTATTCAAGATAAACTGGGAGTACGTTTACATGCTTTGCATCTTGTTTTTTCCTTCTTGACCAGTTTGTCGTTTTCAGAATGGATATCCAGAGGGACATTGCGTCTGTAGGCCATAGATCTGCAAGCACTTCTACTGCTATGTGCAGAAACCTGCTAACATCATTCCCTGCCATCTCTAACATCCATTAGAGCCATCTAGACAGTGTTACTTGAAACATGCTGTAAGGTTTCACAAAGGTTATAAAGTTCTTTTATTTCATGTCTCTGACGAGCTGCCGAATGCCTGAGAGCTAATCATTGTTCAATGTGGCGGTAGCGACGAAAGATTTCGCAATGGAG
>JAFLJL010017124.1:7500-16501 GCA_018398815.1 Conus ventricosus
GGGCCTAGGGGCTGAGGAGTGTTTCCCTCCCCGTCGCAACCCCCCCCTCTCCCCGCCCACTAGCCGTCCCCACCCCACCCCCCACCGGGGTTTGATAAAGTTGTTTTCTGCAAATTACTTTCAATGCAGGTCGTCTATGTCAACCTCGGGTGATGTCGATGGAGGAAGGACTAGCGCACAGCCCAAACACACTCACAGCTTGCTTACAATTCATTCATATATCATGCATTTCGTCACATCAAACCACTAGTAAAGTCTATAACTTTACTAAAACATGATCATAGAAAGAAACATCAATGCTATGGAATCAAAAAAAATAAAGCATTCTCTCTTTCCTGAACTTCACAAAATCATTTATCTAAAACATCATTAACTAACCCGGGTATAAATAGATTTCTACTTTACCTGGCCAGGTGATCTTAACTATTCACGAATCATGTCTCTTTTTCTTTTCCCTTTTTTTTTTCCACTGTCACTTTCACAACACGGCACAACTGCTGGGACTGGGGTTGGTCTGCTGGCACTGGCGTTGGTCTGTGGGTTTTGCTTGACGAAGTGACGCTGCCAGGTATGAGGTCGAACACCGGTTAAGATAGAACAGTGACTATCAACATCGATCTGTTCCCTTTCTTCCTTCCTGCATTAACGCATTGCACCTCTCTCTCTCTTCTAGTCTGCCCTATCAAGGACATGGTTGCTTTTCTTTTCTTTTTTTTTCTTTCTTTTTCTCTTCAATAGTTAGCAACTCTCTCTTCCACATCTCTCTTTAGTCCTCCCTCTGCAGACTATATCTGGTGCTAGTGCTCAAACTTCACTCCTCTCATCTCTCTGCCTTTCTCCCGCAGAGCTACACCCCAGAACCTCTCTCTCTCTCTGTCTCTCTTCGTTCCTCCCCTCGTTCTGCCGTTCTCTCACTCTCACATCCTTCTTATCCCCTTCCGATCTGTAAAAAGGGCGAGTACCATTGGTCAGTATTTTTACCGCCCTCGTAGCCGAAGTTATCTCCCTCTAATTCCATTGGATATTCAAATCATGACAGCACGCTACACGCCTTACTCTCTGTGGTGGTCAATTGGTCATTTAATTGATTAGCTAGATTTCACCCCCACCACGCACTTCCCTTACAGCAAGGGTTTCTAGGGTCCACCCAGGTTCTAGGTAGCTCCAGCCTGGACAAGCTGGATCTAGCCAGAACCTAGGTGGGCCCCAGGTGGGCACTAGGACCTTGCTGTTGGGTACCTTCCCCCCTTTCCTACTTAATGGGGCCGTGTGGCTTAACTCGTGGGCACTGGTCACTCTAATTTGGGTAGATGAGTCTGGCCCAGGCACTGAGATCCGTCCCGGGGAGACATCGAGGCGTCGGGCAAACGGCTTAGTCTGTCTGGTGGACCGTACCGCTCCGTGAAGCCTCTCCGCTAAGCTTAATTGGCTGGACCCGACATATGGGCCCCTCTACCTGGCGCCTAGAATGTTTGGGTTGAAGCTTATGTCCGAACAAATTGGCTGGCGACTAACCACGACTTTGCTTGTGTTTATTTTTGGACGTGACAATGTAATTGGTGGGCGACTAACCACGACTTTGCTTGTGTTTATTTTTGGACCATGACAATTTCCCCCTTGCCAAAGACTATGTTACACCGCATTGTCTCAAAAAACGGTACAAAAAAAACAACGCCGAATTTGCTGACACACAGCTACACGTGCCAAAGTTTGAAAAATACTTCACAACAAAACGGTTTATTAAAATGATAGTATATACATTAGTGACTACCGCCCCAATGTGTTATCATTGAGTGCGCTCTGCGTTATTTCGACCCCTTTTATACGACCCCTCTGTGCGCACCTATGCCAATCCCCCACTGCGGGTTTGCCACATCTTCTCTCACAATCTTAGGAAAACGCACAATATAATATGATCACGATCCATGACACTTCATGAGGAATCTCCATCCTCTACTTATTGCAAATAATGCCTCACTACACAAGCGACTGTATGTCCCAAGCCTTAACTACATTCACATGAACACGTTTCTCCACAACGAAACTATGAACAAGTCTCACACAGCGAATATGAACCTTAGCCAACTGGGAATGAACCCATATCCATCAAGACATAACTGTATATCACACCATATTATCAAACAATGCACCCCGGATTACTGACTTCCTTGAGGTTGCAGCTTGCTAGACTATCACGGTCACCTTAAATAGTCACAGCTCCGATTCTGTCGACTGGGATTGTACAGCACTCGTTACCTGTAGGGGCTGCTGTGCCATTGCCCAATGCTGAAACCCTGCTGTTTTTCTAGCTGTGC
This sequence comes from Conus ventricosus, assembly GCA_018398815.1. Lineage (NCBI taxonomy): Eukaryota > Metazoa > Mollusca > Gastropoda > Neogastropoda > Conidae > Conus > Conus ventricosus. The sequence continues at coordinate 9,816 of JAFLJL010017124.1, forward strand.
CTCGGCAGGAATTTGAGTGGTTGGTGCACTGTCTCTATCACAGAAACTCTGGCCCATACAAGTATTTGTGGAACTTCTGCACGGCCCACACGACAGCCCTAAACACTCCTTCTTCACCGTTGCGTACCCTTCTTCACACTTTGTCAACTTCCTGCTAGCATACTTCACAGGAAGCTCGCCTTCGTGCTCCTGCAACAATACTGCAACCTATCCCACCACCTGATGATCTGTCCGCAACAAAAATGTTTGGTACCATATATGGTAGCTTCAAGATGGGACGGGAATTGTCTTTCCAACACCGTCTGCAGTGATTGCTCTGCAGCGTGTGACCCACTCGACCACTGCCGGTTTCCTGCTTGACCAAATCACTAGGGGACTCGTGATTGTGCGAAATTTGGAAAAACCTCCTATAGAACCCAATAAAACCTAGCAGACTCCTGACTGCTGTTTTGTCTTTGCGTCTCCTGAATTCATCATCTTTCTCCACCTTTCCCCTTTCTGGCTGCTTGTGTCGCCTCCGACAACAAAACCTAGGAACTCCAGGCTTGGAAAACCAACCTGGCACTTTGTTTGGTCTGGCTGTGAGATTGGCTTGTCTCAACCTCATAAAATGCTCTGGCTGCCCATATGCTCCTCCATGTCATCGGATGCTCTCAGATGTCAGCCATGAAATTCACAACGCCTTCCAATCCCGTCAATAACTTCCTCATCATCCGAGAGGAAGATGCAGGTGCGTTGACCATCCCAAAAGGGAGTACTCGCACTGGTATAGCCCATAGGAGTGGAAATGCTGTGACTTCCTTTGAGTCCTCACTCAAGTGCTATTTGCCAGTAACCTTGTCAGATCTATCCTGGAGAAATAATGGGCTCTTGTTGTGGCGATAGAGCTGAACAGGTTTCCATGTTCGGTATGACCTCTGCATCGACTTGGTTTGACATGTTCAGACGTCTAGAGTCAACACAGAAGCGATGCGCACGCTTTTTCCTCACTAAGACGACGGTGCCCTATACGATGATTTGACGGTTCAATCACCCCAAGGTCCAAATCTATTCTACCTCCTCCTCGATCACTTGCTTGGTGGCATATGGGATCGGGTAGGCTTTCACAAAGTACGGGTTTTTTGCGATGTTAAACTCACCGTACATGTCTCTTAGAGTTGTTCCTGCCTGGTTTATCAGTCAGGGCCGCCCTATACTGTTCTAGGAGCCCCCTAACTTCCTCCTGTCTCCTCTGTCTAAGCCCTTTCATACAGTGACACATCCCTGTATGACTCTTCTCTGGAAACTCAGGCAACAATATCTCCCCCTCTTTGCTGGGTCTCCTTCACCTCCATCAATGATTGCTGCTGCGCCTATGTGCTGAGTCTCACGCTGAAAATATTTGCGGAGCAAATTTGCATGGAAAAAGTTTTGATTTCCCATTCACATCGATTCGGTAGTCATGATCAACCTTTTCTCAATGATGGGAATGGTCCTTTCCAATGCATCAGCAGCTTGTTGTGGTCCGTGGAAGCAGTAACAGGCACTTGATCTCCCACCTTGAGGAATTGCTTCCTAACTTCTGTATATTGCTTCTTCTGGGACGGACCCTAGCCTCTGCAAACTCTTCCTTGCGACCTTACATGTCTCCTCTAGCCTATTGCGTAGGTCACCACATACTGCTTAGTGGTTTGACTCTTCTGTCCTGTTCTCCGGACACAAGCTCTTTGCGAATGCACACTGGTCCCCGAACGGTCCGCCTTACAGCTAGCTCAAATGGCGAGAAAAGCCTTGTGCTTTCCTGAGGGCTTCCGTTAGGCGAAAACATGCCGGCTGGAATGTAGCGGTCCCAATCTGCTGGCCTTTCCTCACGAGCTTCTTTAAGTGCCCTTCAGCACCCATTGAATCTCTACACAAGCCATTGCATTGTGGGTGGTATGGGGTAGTGAGAAGCGTGTGATCCCTAGAAGCCTGTTGACTCCTTCAATCACGCTGAGGGAACTGGGACCCCCTGTCACTGAGAATTTGTGTGGCACACCCACGCGAGAAAAGATGTCCTACCAGCCCTTCAGCGACCTGTGGTGTATCTCGCCTTTCAATGCAACTGCTTCTGGGTATCTGGTTCGTCGTAGTCCACAAGCGTCAACACATGCACCTGGGCCCACCTTTGGAACCAGGGCGCGATTGAGCCAATCCAGATCAACAGCCACACTCCTGAATGGTGTGTCAATTAAAGGGGGCTGTTTATGAGGCGCCTTCCTTCTTCACCCCTCTTGTGGTGACCTTTGCACACGTCACATGGACATGCAGAAACGCTTGTTGATGTATGCCATTGCTCCCGGCCAATGAAGTCATCAAAGATTCGCGTCAGCTGTTTTGTGGTGCCGAGATGACCGCCATGAGCGACTCGTGACCCACTGACATGACAGTGTCCACGATAACCTGCTGGTACCTCTAAATGATGGTCACCTTTACTGTCTTCCCCTTGGTGAACACTCGGTACAGCAGCCCGGCCTTTCACAAGAAATTTGTCTCTCCTCCTCTAATCCTCCTGTTTCTCTCACCTCTTGCCAACTCCCAAAGACTCACGAGCAAAAGGGTCTTGTTCCGGCGCTGCCCTATTACTATCAGGCGACACATCTATGCCTGACTTCCTTGCTGGAACGACTAACGGTTTATCACTTGTTCCTCCTTCATGCTCCGTGTTTGAACTGTGCCCCTGTAGCAGTCAACAAATCAGGATCCCCTGGATCCCTTGCACCCCCCCCGGAATATTTCCCATGATCAAATCATGAAGGGGTTTCGCCATCACCAACGCAGACAACTCGCCTGAGAAAGAAAGGGGTTAGTACTTTCTATCTTAGCAAAACTGGTAACTCCCTCACAGTGCCATCGATTAGAGTACAGGTCTGGATTTGCCTGTCAAATCCCTTTCTCGACCAGCGTTGTTTCGTTATACACCACATGAACAACCAGTGTCTCGTTTCACTTTCACCCTCTGTGGCCATATCCACTTCTGCCACTGGTAACGAACCACTCTGCTAGTGCCCTCCATCCCTGACACTGACTGCTGTCAGTGCTAGCCTTAGGCTTCAACTCCACCTATTCTGATGAACCCTTTTGGTTCCACTGCAGGGTCGTTTCCCTTGGACGACCCTTAATCCACCTCTTGAAGGGCTGCCTTCTGGAACCTCATGCGACAGTCCTCGCCACATGTCCCTTCTTGTGACAAATGAACACCTAATGTCCCTTTGCCCTTCCTTCTGCCCCTCCACTGGTTTGCAGACTTTGCAGAAAAAATCCCCTAGTCTCCTTGCACTTTCTCACCTGTGCCTGGCACATGTTTCTCCTGCACCTTATGCCCCAAACGTGCCTCTCTATACACCTCTGCGAACTTCAAACAAACTCTCTGCTGTTCTGGTGTCTCTCTTTCAAATCTATGGTTAACTCAGGGTGAACCTGTCAAAATCTGTCCTTCATAACTACTCTTCAAATTCAGTGAACTCATTTTGCGTACACGCACTCAACTCTCGCCATTTATCAAAAAATAGTGATCCAAACGTGCCCCAAAATACTGAGTGTCTCGTTTCACCTGCTTGTAATTTAGCTGAACGAAATTTCTTCCTGAACCCCTCTCTGTGAGGTCAAATCCCTTTCATCAACGATTCCTTCACAGCCGCCCGAAATAGACGTTGTTCTGCTGGTAACGCAGTGAAAATCTGTATGGCCTTACCCGTCAGTCACGCTGACAATTGACTGCCCACTCTTCTGATGGGCCAACCTGAACTTGTCGCAAACGGTTCGAAACGACTCAAGTATGATCTTTCGATTTCCGGTTCCTTTCAGAGAATTTTGGGCCAAACTTTGGGTCGGGAGCGTAACTGCGCACAGAGTCACTGGAAAATGAACTCCCATCCTCGGTGGTCTCCTCTGTATTCTCCCTTTCTCTAACTCTATTGAACCTTTCACTTTCTGTTTCCTGCGTTTACCGTATTCTTCTGTTTCTGCTTCATTCTTCTGTTCTGCGCTTTTCCCTTATTTTTCTGTCTCCTGCTTCATTCTTTCTGTTTCCTGCGTTTCGCTAGCTTTAACCCTTTCCTGCTATGCTATTTCTACTGCAACACGGGTCTTTCCGCGCGTTCTCTCTTTCCATCTTTTGTTGGTTTTCAACGAATGCACGCAACACTTTCTCCGGAATAACCTAAATCACGAAGCGACGGCTCACGAGTTGTTCAATAGGGAGTGTTCTTTTCTTGGCCATTGTTTCTTTTCTTTTTTTTTTTTTTTTTTGGAACAAGTTTTTCTTACTACGACCAGCCAAACTGGTGGTTTCCGACACGAGTGACGATAATAGCACAATCCTATGGAATGATAATATTAGCATGGGAAACGTAAGTTAGTTTTTATAAGACGCCCAGCGCCTGACCCAAACTAGGAGAGGCGAATTATAGGTAATCTGTGCGATATAAGTACTCTGGGCTGAAATGCCAGCCTGTATTAACTATCTTGGAATGCAATGCCAAGCCTAGTATTTAACTATCTTGGGCACATACGTAAGACAACCCCTTGTCTTAGGATTACAATACTTGGATCCCCACCCAGCTCCTCCTCTGCGAAGTTGAACAAATTATAATAAATGGGCCAGGAGATCCTGGCAAGCTCGCCATTAAATTGTCAACCTCGGGTGAAGTCGATGGAGGAAGGTCTAGCGCACAGCCCAAAACACACTCACAGCTTGTTACAATCTATTCATATATCATGCATTCGTCACTCAAAACCACTAGTAAAAGTCTATAACTTTATACAATGACCTAGAAAGAAACATTTTTTCACATATGGCCCAGATGGAATCAAACAAAATAAAAAACATTCTCTCTTTCCTGACTTCACAAAATCATTTATCTAAAACATCATTAACTAACCCGGGTTAAATAGTTTTCTACTTTACCTGGCCAGGAGTGATCTTAACTATTCACGAATCACTGTCTCTTTTTCTTTTCCCTTTTTTTTGTTTCCACTGTCACTTTCACAACACGGCACAACTGTGGCACTGGTGTGCTCTGCTGGCATGGCGGTTGGTCTGCTTGTTTGGTTCGGCTTGACGAAGGGGACGCTGCCTGGATGAGGTCGAACCGGTTAAGATAAGAACAGTGACTATCAACATCGATCTGTTCTCCTTTCTTCCTTCCTGCCTTAACGCATTGCACTCTCTCTCTCTCTCCTAGTCTGCTCTATTAAATGGACATGGTTGCTTTTCTTTTCCTTTTCTTTTCTTTCTTTTTCTCTTCATTAGTTAGCAACTCTCTCTTTCCACATCTCTCTTTAGTCCTCCCTTTGCAGACTATATCTGGTGCTAATGCTCAAACTTCACTCCTCTCATCTCTCTGCCTTTCTCCTGCAGAGACTACACCCCAGAACCTCTCTCTCTCTCTCTGTCTCTCTGTTCGTTCTCCCCCTCGTTCTCCCGTTCTCTCACTCTCACATCCTTCTTATCCCGTTCCGATCTGTCAAAAAGGGCGAGTACCATTGGTCAGTATTTTTACCCCTGATACCCGAAGTTATCTCCCTCTAATTCCATTGGATATTCAAATCATGACAGTCACGCCTACACGCCTTACTCTCTGTGGTGGTCAATTGGTCATTTAATTGATTAGCTAGATTTCACCCCCACCACGCACTACCTTCCCCCCTTTCCTACTTAACTGGCGCCGTGTGGCTTAACTCGTGGGCACTGGTCACTCTAAATTGGCTAGATGAGTCTGGGTAGGCGCTGAGACGTCTGACCAGACCTATCGAGACCTGTCGGTCCAGCCACTCAGACTGTCTGCTGTCTCCTCGCTGTGCTAAATTGGCTGGATGCGGCGCTTGAAGGCGTCGGGATGTCTGAGTCGGGCTTAAGCCGATTCGAACCGGCTGGCAACTAACCACGACTTTGCTTGTGTTTATTTTTGACCGTGACACTGTCTCGTTTTTTTTCTCTTTTTGTCTCGCTCCACTGCCCCCGCCCCCCCCCCCCCCCTCCGCATCTTGACCGAAACACAGGGGGGGGGGGGGGGGGGGGGGGGGAATGTAGTATTTTTAGTGAACGGAGCTTTTTTTTTTTTTTTTAAATTAAAATGGTCCCTAACCAACCGACCGGAGGAGACACTGCACTACCGCCGAGTCACTTCCATGGTGTTTAGTGGTGTCTGTTGTACATGTGCATGCGCAGGGGCGACAACTCCACCAAGTGCACCTGCTAGGCTTCCTTCCTTACTGGTGACCACTGAAAAGTGGAGGCAACGTTTTTTCCTGTAGTACCATTTACCTTTCTGCTTGCTGATACCCTCGAAAGGGCCCAGGGGTGATCGGCCAGGCTAATTTTAAAACTGCGCTGAAAACCTTATCGGTTACAGCAATTTTTTTCTCTTTTTTTTTTCTTTTTGTCTTCCTCTGTGAAATGGCAGCTGCTTTCACCCGACGGCCCGTACAGTGATGGCATGATCCCGTCCACTGTTTGCTTTCCCACCAGTTTCTATTTTAAACGATTCAAATAAGTTTCTCTTCCCCCTTTTTTTCTTTCTGTCTTTCTTTCTGTCTTTTTTTTCCTTTCTTTCTCACTTCACTCCCTCTACTCCTCCCTTCCTCTTATCTCACCCCCCCCCTGCTCCCTCCTCCTCCCCGCACACCTCACCAATTTTGTCTGACATATCCGAGTTTTTTTGTTT
>JAFLJL010017125.1:0-22500 GCA_018398815.1 Conus ventricosus
TATAGATACCATGATATGGAAAAAAGGAATGACACTATAGTGATAGTGTCTCACACAAAACAGGTAGCTTGAGAGTGAAGGTACAAAAAGAATGCAAGACTAGGAGGAGAATGGTGACTGGATGAATGAATATGAAAGAAAACTGATGAAAACGTTATGACCAAAAGGGGATGTTAGATGAGAGAAAGTAGGTCTGACTTACTTTATTTATTTGTTCTTCAAACAAGGATCTATCGACATTTTCTTTCTGCATCTGTTAGTCTCTTGAGCACCCCACTCATGTGCACAGTGACACACATACAATGACACCTGTCATACCCTTCTCAACAAAAACAAGAACAGCAACACACACACACACACACACACACACACACACACACACACCCCACCAGGTGTCCAGCATGCGCGAAAGAGAGAGAGGCTTTCAGTGTGAAAATGGGGTGAGTATGTGAACTTACTTTGCCTCCACAGCTAGAAAGTCTGGTCTGTACTGAATGTCATGGAGGACATCAGCTCTCTGAAGACTGACAACGGCATCATAGAATCCTTCTGCTGAAGGGCCTCCCTGTTGGTATCAGATAAAACGATTACATATTAATGCGATTACATATTAATGCATATTTATACACACAGACACACACACACAAACCACACACACACATACACACACACACACACACACTCCTAATGTTTTAACTAATCAGGATATACAACTATGCATGCAAATACCCACGCCCTTACATATGATTAAAAGTGAAATTTTAATATTCACACGCCAGGGTTCCCAGGGTCCTTACCGGTCCTTACAGGCCTTAAATTTTGAAACACCTCAAGTAAGGCCTTAGAGAACTAATAAATGTCTGTTCTGGGCCACTTTCACCCTCCACCGAGTTTTGGGCGAAAGTGGCCTAAAAGCCGCCTTTTCCTGTTCTCTGACAAGTAAGACGTCAATAACCAAAAAATAACGATTATCTACAAACAAACATACTGTGCAGGGTTATCCGTTTTTAATACTAATTTACTAAACTTTTCAGATTTCAGTTTTTGTTTAATCCTATGTTTTTCTTGATCGTTTTCAATAACATCATTTTCGCGCAAACATTCTTCAAATGAGTCTCTGTCTTTCATGTGAAATAAAACTACAGTTTTTAACTGTTCTCTAAAGTCTTTTAAAACCGAGTTATATTTCTGACATAAAATCCACACACTTATCCCAGCATGTCTTCCACTGAAAGCAAGTTTTGATAAAGTGTTTCTCTTTTTAACTATGTCTTTTTCTGCTGAACAGTCATCTATAATAAATAGTGTCTGCGTTCCTTCAAAAAGTTTATAAAACTGTTCTAAACACTCACTCAGTTTATTGCTAGGATCAACTAAATATATGTCATCATCTGTCCATATAAACCTTCTATCATGATATGCTTTGTTCCATTTAAGTGTTGGGCAGAAAAACACAATATGATTAAAATTATAACGATAAACTGTTTGTAACAGGTTGAGGATAAATATTGTTTTTCCACAACCAGTTTGCCCACAAATTAATGAACAATGAGGGTTTTTGTCATAAGTTTAACTGCTCCATAGTTTTATAACAGAATTTAATCTAATCCAGTTATTGTTTTTATCATACTTTCTGTCAAAACTTGTTCAGTGTAATAAAACCCTATGAGGCCTAAATGCGTAAGATTAATCCAATTCAGTTCTGTAAGATTGTTTCTATTTAGACTAATATTGATTTTGTTGCTTGTTGTTATGACCTTAATATCCTCGCCATTGTGAAGAATGACAGAGGGTAACTTTAAGTTTTTCAACGTCTAAGTTTTGCCAGCTAATTAGAATTCCCTTTAGAAGGACGTCACTAACGCCCACAACCCCATCCCTTCCTTATCTTTTAAGACAGAAATTTCAAATATCATTGTGAACGTGTCTCCTAATTCATTTGCGGAATGAACTGTAATTTTGTAGAAGCATCTTTCAAAACTGATTCTCTTCTGTGGAGGATGTACTGCTTTTTCCCATACGGCGTTATTTCAATTTCTTTCGACTATTGTCGTCCGGCATAAGACTTACATGTAAAGGGCCAGAGTTGAATGCTTTTCTGAAACTTTTTTGGCGGCTAAAATATGTAAATGGGCTTATGAATTCAAATTTTATTTCCCATTCTAAATATGGGTTCCAAGTGCCATTTGAGGTTTAGGTTTTCGAAACTATTTTATATTCATACTGGCCAACATTATTTGCCTCTAGATTGCGAGTTGTTCTAGTTTAGGAAACTTTTTGCTGTCGCCAACCTCTTTGCGTTTATAATCACCATCTTTAGTGTACTCAAAACCATACAAAGCGCCTATCTCACCGTTCTGTTCAAAGTCCGCATACGTCTGCAAGGTCTTTTATTTCTAAGGTTATACACCTACAGTCGCTAATGTAACTCCTGAATTCTCTGGCCCCCGCGACATTATTTTTTAGAATCGTATTATTTTATTTCTAAATACCCAAATGTGCAGGTTACACATTTCACAGACGTTCCATGTTTTTGTCTTTGATTTTTTTTTTGTTTTTTATTAATTTAATGATCCGACTCCTCCACAAACTAATCTTTTAAACTGTTAAATTAGGGGGAATTGTATAATTTCATATCGCAAATATATGCAGCTTTTCCCTGACGGAAAGGAGCTCTTAAAACAGTTGAGGGGGGGGGCCCCTTCCATCATATAAGTTTTCATCAGTGCTTAGATTCATCCTAATGAACATAGTGTAATGACATGTTACTGCAAGATTGAGCGGACTTTCCCCCTCAAACGTAGTTTTATCTGGCGAAACACTTAAACTATGTGTGGGTAATTGTAGTTGTAAAGCCTGCTTTTAGCTAGCTCTCTATCAAAATCGTATTGTGCTTTTCAGGTTGGAATGTTAATATTGTTTTTAGATTTGCCATTGTTTAGTTTATGAGTAATGTCTAAGTTACTCATTGTTCTTTTAGTGAGCAAAACCCGTACTAAACCATCAGGTATTGTTTAAACTGTTTAACGTCGTTTGTTCTCCTTTCATATTTTGTAATCTTATTATCCCCTTGGCTTTAGTTATATTTAACCATAAGGACTTTGTAAAAGATTTCATGGAGCGCGACCGTTTTGGCCCCGCAATTGTTATCAATAGCTTGTTCTAAAACGAAGGGCGGTCTTGAGTTGTTAGTGTTACAAATCATTTTTTAAAAACAAATTAAAAAGGAGTGCATGTCTAAATATACTTGATGCAAAAATATTCTGTTGGGCCCGCACTACAATCTTAAAAAATATAGCAACTGATATCTTGACATTGCTGTGACCCAGAACTGCCTCTTTTGCATAAAAAGGTGTGTGAGTACTCCAGTGTAGAGCTATCTTAACCCCCCTATTGAAAACGGACCACATCAAGAAAGGTGGTTTTAGTCATCCGATGCAGTTTTATCAGAACCAGTTTAAACTTTGCTGTTTTTGCGCATCACAGGGTGTGGTGGAGTGGCGTATGCTGATCTTTAAATCACCAATGTCCTTTGGTGAGGTCAGTGTACAGATTTCATTTCTATTACACCTTCCCAGACGTATTTTGACGAGAATTTGCCAAGCGCCATTACCAATGATCAAACCATTTTATACCACTCTGCAAAACAGAATAGACATGAAGGCTTTTGAGAAAGGTCTCTGTATCGAATTCATTATTAACATCATAGACCACGGCTTTCTGACAAAGTTTGGATCATAATATGGTCTAGGCGACCTTTATTGTCGAGGGCACGCACAGAATGTATTAACTATGACTGGCATCCTCTTTCAAAACTTTTTTTCAGGCCCAACTGTTCAGCCGGGGGACCCTACAGCAAGAGCATAAAACTGCATGGACAACATTTATCTTAGACACTTTTAGGGCACTAAACTAGGGCGGGAATAGAACGAAATAAAACGACTCTATTTTCGCACTTACGTTTGGTGTTTGCTAGGTTCGCAAGCAAGGCGGAGCGAGCATAAGACTGATCCCTTCTACTGGCTTTGACGCAACAAAAAAACAATACTTAGCAAATTTAGGAGGACGCCATTAATTCTACAGTTGATATACCTTCAAGTATTAAAATAGGTACAAAATGTTTTACAAACGCAAGGATCGAAAGTATACTTTGCGGTTGGCACTGGTTTATAAGAATGCTGCCTTCTGACCTCAGACTCCAGGTTGTTGAACAATAATAAACTATAATAATGAATTCTTATAGCAGGCAATGAAACGAAGGTTGGAAAAACGACATAAATCTGAGCCAGTAATATTACAAATCAATAAAAGAACACCCAAAGATTAAGGCATTTAATTCCCTAAGTCCTAACCCCATAGTCATTGAAGACTCAGCAATGCTCGCAGACTCTGTTCGCGTATGACCATGAATATGAAAAAGACAGCGCTTGTTTCTTGGATTAAACTGGCCTAGGATTACTTGGTCTTTTATCTTACTAAATAGTAAACCAATTTACAAGATCTAATGCCCATAAGTGCCCGGCCGTTAAAAGCCAACTACGTTGCTTTGCGTAGACAAAAGCCAGCTAACAATACACTCCTAATATACCCGGTTGTTAAAGAGTCTATAGCTATTCTGGCTAATTTTTTTATAAACTCGCAAAATGATTCAAAGCTGTTTTTTTACCATGATTTATAAGGGTGAGGTGGAATGGCGACGGAGGCAATGGGCTTTGAACACCACCGCCTGTTATAGCCATCACCAGTATACTGATTGCAAATCCTAAGGCAGTTATAAAACGCTTTGCTAATGTGGACGCCCTGCTCTCTAAAACAATGTTCTATTCGTTTTGCTAGGTTTGTGTCTTCATATAAAATTTTTCGTGATAGTTTCTCTTATTCTATTCACTTGAGTTCGTAATGGTCTGGTTAGTAGTTGTCACTTAGTCATTTGCTGATTCTCTCTTGTTCAGATCTTTTGTCTTTGGGCCTTTCTTTCTTTAATATCAGGCCCTAAGTTGGGTCCTCACATCAGCCTCAAGAGGTTTTTTCTTTTTCTCTTTTTAATTATGCTACATCTAGTTCACCTAGTTTTTGAATAAAATTGTTTGGTAATTCCCTCTGATGGTTCTTAAAGTACCGATCAAGGGCTAAATAAGTCTCGTTAGGCAATGGGGAATCATTATTTGTTTTTAAGCTGTTTCTTCTGAAAAACTGGTTTCTGCTTCCTATTGTATTTTTTAATTCTGCCTGCATGATTGATTTTATTCTTAAGTTCCATGTTTTGGCATTTGGTTATCTGTTGGGAGTTCTTGCTGTGGTGTTTTGAAGTTTAGCAACTGCCTCCGCCTTAATTTTGGCCTAACAGGCAAGGCGATTTCTGTACGCTCGCCACCCAGGGGTGTCTATTTCTAATTGAGCCCACGGCCTAAAAAACTTTGATGGGTCTTTTTAGTTGTAAGCTGAACAAGTTGTCCTTGGTCGCTCCTCACAAACAAATGGTTATCTTTTACTTTCAAAAATCATTAGGGTCTATAAAATTCTTGGGAGGTTCTTGGCCTAAACCTTTGGTTTAATGATCTGACCTTATCTTTCTGTTAATTTATACCGACTTTGTTGGTAATGTACTCCCGATTTCTGCTAATTCCAATTGCAATGAGAGCAAGAGCGATGCCGTCCAAGGGAAATCACTTCATGTCGTCTCCTCGATCAAATACATCACGTATTCTTCATCTTCAATGCCTTGCCATGTTTCTTTAATAATTAATTTTTTTTATTTTGTTACCCCCCCCCCCCCCCCCCCCCCCCCCCCCACCATAAAAAATGTTACATGCTTATGGCTCGATTCTTGACCCGCATAGAAGACTGAAAGAACCCTTTGGCGTTGAAAGGGAATAAACGGAATTTTACTGTTCCAAATAATCCATCTCTATTGATGCGATCAAATTCTTATGTCAAATTTCGGACCTAGGAGCAGATGAAGATGATTGTGCCAGGATTCTGCGCGTCTTACTTTCAGAATAAGTACTCGATTCAACAAACAGTATCACAAACAGGACAGTTGTCCAGATTTTGGGGCGGGCAAATTGTGTAAGAAAATTTCTATAAAACTTGTGCGGAGCAAGAAATATTTTTTCTTTACCACAATGCAGACATATTTTTAAACTATTCGGATCTATGGCTAACCGGGAATGAAAGGGCTGATCTTGCGTTTCAAGGAATCGAAAATGATAGAACGACACTAATACATAGGAATAGGCGCTGAAGATACTTTAAAGACGGCAAATAAGTAGTAGCCAGTTTAAAGTGTGCGTATGGAAATTCGCTTTTCACATTACCTTAGATTGTGAGTTGTTAAATAGCGCATGCGCCATACTTTCAAGAGCATTTAAAAGGACAGACTTGTCATATGAATCAACTTTTACCGAATACAAACGTGTGTTATAGATCAACTGACACGAAGCAATGTACAGCTTTTCTGGACATCTCGTTAGAGTTTGACGTTGTTAGAACCCTAATTTAGCTAGGCTGAATGGAGCAACAATATCAGTCATAAAATTATCTATATATTACGAAAGAGTGATTTCAATCATACAAACATATCCCAGAAATGCAGGGCAGTCACTATATGGAATTTTGGTTTTAGTGGTCGCAGGCAAGATCGCTTAAAGGTATTTTCATTGCTGTGTGAAGATGAATGAACCGTTTCATAAGAGCAAGGTTGATATAGTTTTTTTTAATCCTAAATAGCGAAGGTGCAATGTACATATTGATGGTTAGTCTAACCATAAATCTACGCTAGCGGGCTTTGACCTTATCATCATTTTGACGTATAAGAAAATTGTTTGGGGGTGGGAAGGGGTAGAAGTCTAACTGCAGACTTGTGTCTAAAGTTTTACATCTTCAACAATGTTAGGCTTGATGATTAGTTAACAACAATAATACGGTTTATGGATTGACTAAGGTCAAACAGAGGGATAAATCAGATTGCATGGAAGCGGGGAGGGAGGGGGGGAGAGGAGAGCTGTGAGAGACGTAGTTATACATTCAAATTGATAAAGAAGAAGAAGCCGATAATCGCTTATTGGACATTTGTTTTTAATATATGATGCGCAGCTGAATTTTGTTGAAATAACAGATTAAAAAGATTTACAATACTAAATTATTTTTATTTTATTAAAAGCAGGTTGTTCAAGTTTATCCAAATGGTGCCTGTCAGCGCCGCCAAAAGAAGAGATAGTAGTAACCCCTAACATAAAAAGCCTTTTGATTAACAAACATTACGCAAAAATGACAACCAAAAACTAGAGCAAGACCTTTCAAAATACTGCAAAACAACGAAGGTATTCTGCTGCCTTTAATGCTGTTACATATGTTAATACTGGAGCATCGACTATAAGACGCCCTATCACGCAGGAACGAGTGTTGTTCTTTAGCAACGGGCATAGGCGCACCCGCAGCTTTACCTCTAGGAGGTTTTGTCTTTAGCTTTGGGCCTGTGTTCATTTGCTGTAGGTGTGCTAGCAAAAAATTAAAACTAAACTCCAAAAGCACATCTGCTATGGTTCAACTTATAACAGCTATATCTTAGCTGTTTAAACTGGACAATAAATAAAGCGCTAGTTGACCTCTAAACATCAGGGATGAAGAATTTATTCGTTTAATAGGCCGATTTTTGATGTACTACAAAAGACAAAAGTTTGATCTTAAAGAAAGGCGGGACATGTTTTTCTCAACAGCCGCAGGACCCGAGGCAGATAAAAAAGGATTGCTTAAAAAAAAGTAAACGAAGACATTAAACTCTGTTCTAAACAGCTCACATTAACAACACCGAGGGTCGTTTATTATTTTTAGTGTATGAGTCCAAGCGCAAAAAGACGTTTGATATTGGTTAGGTTTAAGTATTTTTTTTTAATTTAAATAAATATTTTGGCTTAGAAAAGAATACAGCATGGATAAGATTTTGAAGGGACATGACGAATTGTTTGAATTTGAGGATTATGCTGAGAGAGAGCGTTTATCAGAGCACGAATGATTATTGATTTAGAAGTCATTGAACCCAACAAACGTACAGGCAAGTGTTGTGTCATGAATATTTCTCAGTTCCAGGCAAACTAACAATAGACCCGCCAGTTAAGTAATGTTTGCTGTTTTAATCGACTATGTAACAATAAATGAAGAAAATCTAGTAAGTCTGGGTCTCGACTAAACAAACAGGACTATTCTTTCTCATAATGACTTAACCAGGGTTGGGCAGACCACTGCTTGCACCGCAGTTTGACGCTGCGGTGAAGAAGCTAAAATGAGAGAGTCGCTCTGGTTGGTCAGAGGGCGAAGTCTTAGAGATTAGAGTTAAAACAGGCTAAGTATGGCACGTTGTAGGCAAAGGCTTCATCCGATACCTCGAGAGTTGGTTTCTAAGAGAAGCAGTTTTAAACATAAAGAATTCAGACGACAAATGTTTCATGTGGTGTGTTCTTGCAAGGCTGCTCATGTGCCGCGAACACGCAGGAGAGAGGTGACTAACTATCGGCAAGACACCAAAAGATCTTAACTTTAATGGAATTATTCCTTTCCTGTTTGTGTAGACCAAATTGATCAGTTGGAAGAACAAAAAACCCAATACCTGTTAATGTATACACATGGGATGAGGAACAAATTTTGGTGCCAATTAAAGTGTCCAAGAACAGGTCCAAAAATAGGCGAAACCAGCCAAAAGTCATTGTGGACCTACTCTTAATGGTTTCGCCAGCATGGCGGCCCCATTTCACATTGAATACGCACAATGAGCTAGCTTATTAGCGCATACTTCAAAGCATGAAAAATAAACAAGAATTCTGTAGAAAAGGTTTAACTAAGAATTCGAACCGCTCATGCCGCGCGTGAACATATAAAACATTGTAAAAAGTACTGTAGACTGTAAGACAGAATAATACGCCCCCGCCAGGATCTAAAGTTTAGTTTTAAGGAACTGGAAACGGCCTGCATACAAGTCCTACGTAGTTTACGCAGATTCGAATATCTCATTGTTCCTTATGTGGGCCAGAACCACAAAAACTTCGAAAAACAGTTGACTTCATATGAGTTATCATCAGATTTGTTTCATTTGCTTTTGTTATTGTTAGGTCGGTTGCGTTTTTTTCAGAGCCAGAATTATATAGAGGGGCCAGATGCTGCAGAATACTTCTTAGTTACGCATGCAGAACAGTGCGTATATGACTGTTCTAATATATCTAAACTTATCTGAAATAAATGACGCCTGAAGACCACAACAGTTTGGCGCAGCCACGCATTGTTGGATTTGCGGTTAGAGCTAACGCCCCCAAGTGTGTGAACCCCACAGTAAGAAGGCCCATGATCACATTAGGGGAGGTTTTAGAGGTGCAGCGCACAGTAAATGCTATTTCTTCATACTAAAAGTTTGAACCAAAGACATGGAACATGCCTTGATTCTTCACAACTTGCGGGGTTATGCTCTCTCCTTTTAATGCAAGCCAGTAACACAGCGCCTTCTAGGGTAGCATGCATTGCACAGTCCTCAGAAAAGTACTTGTGTTTCACTTTAAATAAACATGTCTTTTCTACGACTCTATGCAACACATGATGGGCTACATTAGTGGCACTGGGCTTTGTCCTAATGTCCTGCCCAATAACGGAAAAATATTTTGACTCAAACTCTTGTTAGAAAGGTGTGTTCTTACCCTTATGAATACATGAACAGTTGTGGAAAAGGTTTGACGAAGACACACTCTCCACCTAAAGGCGCGTTCTTTTTAGTCTTAGAGGACAAGGGACTTCAGGATTTCAGATTACCGCATGCTCAAGATTTCGTTGGCAAAGTTAGTGGTAATGATGGGAGGACTATCATGTCTCCTACTTGATTGGCGACGTTAGTGTGTGGCGGACGTCTTTGAAAATTATAGAAAGACCTGCATGAAACATTATAGCCTGGATCATGCGCATTATAATTTCTGCGCCCGGGATGAGCTGAGGATGCTTTATTTAAAGTTACTGGAGGGAGTAACAAGATTGATTAGTGTCGGTTGTTACCAACTGATTTAGATGATTGAAAAGGATTGCGTGTGGGAATTAGTATGGCGTCGCACCATTACTGTAAAGCAAAACAATAAATCTTAGTCGGACTATTTGATCAAGTATAGGTCTTTACTATCTCATGTATTTTTTTTTTTTTAGATGCAAAAACAATCTGTATGGTTGGGCAATGGCGCAATCACTTCCATTCGCCAACTTCAAGATGTTTACACAAGGTACGAATAATATTCAATAGGAATTAAAGTGGTTCCTTGAAACAGTTTAACGCCTTGATCAGCTGCGTGGTACATCTAGAAGTGGGGACTTAGGAACTATTCCTCATGACTCCATGACCTGCATAATGACTATACTTTACGCAGCAGGGAAAGTCTAAAAGTTGGATCCAATGAGAGGCCTCCTAAACTTGTGCTAATTTCGAGGCAAAAAATATTTAGTCTGTCATTCAGACCTTCTACAAATTTTATTTGAGACATGGTTGAAGTTGAGTGGCAGTTCATCGTATTATTTGCTTTTGATCTAGAACAGTTCATGAAACCATACATCATGATGAACGCTGATCTCAGAACCAGTCCACAGATGCTTCAGAAAAAGACTTTTTCAAGCTGATGAACAACAAGCTGGTTCGGTAAGACTATGGAGAATCCGCTCAATGCGCAAAGATGTCAGGATTGGTCACCAAGAGAATTGTAGCAATGAAGCTGACTTCAAAACCTAATTTTCAGGGACTTTCAGAGATTTCATGATCAGCTTTTGGGCATAAATGTGAAAAAAAAGAAAGTCTCAAAGTTAGACAAAACCTGTATTGATTGGGTTTACTGTTTTAGAATTATCAAAGCTTTTGATGTTAGAGTTTCTTTTTGACTACTTTTTGCCTCGTAGCCTGAGTCCAGGAGTACTTTACACTGATACAGATAGTTTTGTTATAGGTTAGCCCTACTGAGACATCTTTAAGAATCATGGATATGGATAGTAGCTAAAGAGCATGCAGGATGGGTATGGACACGGCCGATTTACCCTATAAGAGTCGCCACTTTTCAGTTCAATTACTAACATGAAGGTTTTTAGGAAAGATGAAGGATGGAAGTTGCTGGAAGGTAGTTCAAGGTGTATTGGGCTAAGGTCAAAAATGTCAAGGATTTCAAGCCAGGAGAAAATCATTAAGAAGCAAAAGGAATATCCGCAGCGTTGATTGTGCAGGCAAAAACATATCACATGACTTATATACAAAGAAGCATTGTTTGGCAATAAGACTTTCATCGTGACACGTAAAATGCGATCTAATCTACATGAGATCAACAAACTGTTGTAACAAAGAAGTCGTTAGTAGAACAAACACAAAACGGGGGGGGTTGGTTACTCCGGAGAGTTTTCATATGCAATTGGGCACTGAGACCCGCATAAACAGGGGGGTTTTTTTGTTTCATCAACTTTTATTATAAGATCAATCATAGCTTCATCCAATTCTTTTTATATCTTTTCTCATGTTTGACATGACGATGTTGAAATTGTTTTTTTATTTATTTCAGATATTCTTTATCCCAATTTGGCGGGTTAGAGCTTGTAGGTGATTCTGGATGATGTTAGCAGGCATTGATTAATCCTCGAAAATGTTGCCTTTAATAGCATTCACGCCTATGAAATGATTCCAGTATCATTTTAAGGTCTTTCCTTTATCTTTTCTTGTTTCGTTCTGCGCTTCTTCTGGCCTTCCATTTTAAACACAAAATATGTACGTAATTTAATTAAAGCGGAACTGTGTCTGGCGGAAATTATCTGAGTTCTTCTTTCACAAAACGATACTTTGAGGAGCTGGTTGTTTTGGTGTGTCAGTTTCTCGTAAATATACTCGGGCGGATTCATTTTCCTAACAATTCCCTTTTTATTTCATCTGGTGTCAACACTCCAAATGGATCTGTTGCCCTGATGCGAGGTTTCCCCTTCTGTATCCCGTGTAAATAAAGGTACCTTTCTTTTTAAACTCAAACGGCGATAGTTTCGGATGAAGACTATCCTTACAAACATACATTTATTGTTTTTTTTTGATTGCTTGTACTGGTTGTCTTAGCCCTTTAAATTCTTCATTACATTCATTGCGCGCACAAAACTGGGGGCACAGTCTTTCTAAACCTTCGGTGTTGCGAGAGTTGTCATAAGCTACTCTGTGAGACTGGTAGGAGATAGAAAAAGTCTTTCGGCTATCTGTTTGTTAAGTTTTCAACTATAGCCTGTGATCTGTGAACTTCCCGGAATGCCTCTTCTAATGGTTAACTCTGTGTTTTAACAATAATTGATTCCTTGGCCTTTATATTCTTTTCCTCGTCGACTTTGAATCATGCGAGGGTAAGTGAAAGGGCCTCGTTGGTATATCAGTTGTATGCAACAGCAACGCAGAAGCATCTCTTTTGTGTTAATGGTTCCGCATTGTTGAATCTTGAAGCTATATCAATGACTGTGAGTGCGTACTTAAATCTTTTTTCGTTCTATTCTATCAGAGGGTAATTATTGAAGATCCATTTGATGGGTGTCGTTTGGTGTTGTGTTACAAAGTGTGGTCTCTGTATTCGTTCTAGGGGCAGGCTAAATACAATTTGCCAAATCGCTTGTTTAGTAACCATTCTTTTGCTAGTTTGTTCATGACTCCAGTGCTTGG
The DNA here is from genome assembly GCA_018398815.1 of Conus ventricosus. NCBI lineage: Eukaryota > Metazoa > Mollusca > Gastropoda > Neogastropoda > Conidae > Conus > Conus ventricosus. Next base: position 12,683 of record JAFLJL010017125.1, read on the forward strand.
ACTTCAGCTTTTGTATTGCGTTGATGCCTTCAATATCCTTTGGGCGAATAATAGATTTTGTTCATTTTATATTTCAGCCAATTTTATGTGCAACAAATAACAACGGTCATACCAACGACATAAACGCGATTTCTTGATCTTTTGTTTGTTTGATGGTTGTTAAAAGTCACTGAATTGTGGTTGGGGCAATGTCTGGGGACTTGGTTTGGCATGTACTTAGATAATATTGTTTTACGTGCCTGATCAACATCTGTAAGGATGTAGCTGCATGCCCCTGTCTTTTAGGTGTGGCATTTATAAAATCTAACTGCTCAAGGTCGCTGCCTTTCTAGGGTTCTTGTGCAGCTGCTAGTTCTCCATAGCTTTGTTATGTCTTTTTCTCTCGCCCGGTCATTCCACAGTTTAATAAATGCGAAGAATTACTTCGTAAAAAGGCAAGCCTTTCACCACAGCGCCGGCCTATAATTATTGCGAGTGAAGCCATTTTTTATAAATGTTTTTTTTTCTTACTTATTTATAATTGTCGGGAATTTTTCTTGCTTAACTAAGAAAAATCTTTCGTTACAACGAAAATGCTGCAATGTTAGCAATCAGCTTTTGCTGAATCTCAAAGTCTAGTTTGCAAGATCTGCTGGTTTAATTCTTAACAGGCTTTTCCAAGCAGTGAGTATCTACACTTAGTCTCCAATAACAGCAGGAATGGTATTACAAGGTTGGTAAACAGTTTTTTCGGTGCTCATTTTTATAAAATAAAATAATTATAATTATTATAAAAACATGACATTGATGATCTCCTACAGCGACAAGGCAGCCTAAAACCTTCCTTTTTTTGAACTTATGAAATGACAGGTGATGATCAGCTAATAGCCCAAAAAGGAGAGGCTGTATTCTTTAGCAGCATGCGGAAAAAAAGCAATAACAGTTCCTCGGACGGAGTTCAGCATTGAAATCAGATTCAACAGGATGCCGCCGCAAGGGTACATGTTATGTATCATAACAGGTAAGTATGAAAGGAGCTGGGTCTAGAAGGGTGTAAAGTGTGGGTGCAAACGGGTTCTTAGTTCTGTACACTAAATAGTCCAGTTGATTTGCTCCCATTGATTCTGAACACGATCTGACGTTTGATTTAACGCAAGAACCCAGTTTTAACAAAGTATTAGAGTCTCTAGGATGTGAATCTATACTTACAGATTTGGAACATTGGGTAGCGCCAGCGATCTGGGATTAATAATTTTAATTCATATAGATTTTGTTTTCCTTCAAAATGAACGAGTGGAAAATCATCAGAACCCAGAAAAACTGAATCAGTGGAGAAAGTAACCAAGCTAGAAAATCAGCAGAAAGAAACGTGAATCAGGTAGAGACCATTAAAAATCTGGGCTGTGTTGTTGCAGGAAAAAAATTAGCAGAGGGAACAGACAGAAAAAATTAATGTTACAGATTTATGACTCAATCATGGAAAACATAACAACCACCAGCGCACAGAACAAGTTGATTCCAATGCCCGTAATATGAAAACTACCATGTGATACAAGCGGTCCCAAAGTCTTCAATGTGAATATGTGAACTTAAAAAACTGTTGCCATAATTGGGGCCATTGCTGCTGTTGGGGCGGTATTATGGCTATAAAATTTATACAACATGGCAAACAGGAAACGAAAGAAGGTAAACACCTGGAACCGTTAACTACAGAAAAGAAACCTGCACGCCAAACCGCCATAACAAAAGCTCATTTTGATCACATTTATAATGGAATAATATTTGAAGCACTTAATTGTAATTTTTTATTTACAAATAGATCATGGCGTATTTATAAAATGATGGAAGGTCAATAAATAAAGAACCTGGAGTCTATAAAAGACATTTCCATAGACCCGGAATTGTAATCAATGCGGTTGCTTCGGATGTAAAACCTTCCTTAAGATCTATGCTGTGAACGCTGAGCAAGAACTCCTCATCGATGACGCGTTTTTTGAGGCGTTAGTTGTACTATCTTAGACCATTTACTATTTAAGATAAAAATTAGATTGTATATTTTTTTGATAATTATAAGGATACTTAACATAAAGAATCTTGGTTGTACTTAGAGGATGATTAATCAAGAACTTATAGAACTTGATCAAGAACTTAATTAAAACTTAATCAAGAACTTATATTAAGACTTGAAAGTATTAAGTAATAAACTTATTTAAGAATCTTGGTGGTAACTTAATTAAAAACTTAACCTAATTAAGGACTTGGGGTGGACTTGGGGGTGGGAGTGTGTGGGTTGTTCTCAGAGTTTATTATTTGTCATGTGTGTAACACCACTTGGTGCAAGACAGTGTGCTTGCGTTTGGTAATGCAAGTGGCCTCTTTTGTTGCAAGTTCAAAGCCAGCCGCCAAGTGCATTTAACAAAAGGCCTGATTAAATAAAACAAGACATTTGTATAACGTACACCCGCCTAAAAAGCAGCTAAGGCGCGGGCAGGAGTCCAGCATATGTAGGCCACCGGGTTTTTTTTTTTTTTTTTCCCCACCTGCGCTGTGAACGGGCGAAGCTTGACGTCAACGCTGGTGAGGTAAGTAAACTATTTTTAGAAAACTGTCCAGGGCTTTTGTGGGGCAGAAGTCCAGCAAGTAGGCACGTTCACGCGCTGTGATCGACGAAGCATGAGTCAAAGCAGGTGAGTTAAGAACTATTTTAGAAAACTGTCAGAGCTACTGTGGGGCAGAGTCCAGCAGTTGGCACCGTTATTCACGCGCTCAGTGGAACGGAAGAGCATGACGTCAAAAGCGGTGAGGTAGGAACTATTTTTAGAAAACTTGTCCAGGGCTTTGTCGGGGCAGAGTCAGAAGTAGGCCACCGTTCTGGCTCCTAATTAGTGACCGGTCGATGCATGACGCCAACCACATATGGTCACTTAGCCTGATTTGCTGTGCTCTCTTTTTCTCAACCAGGCTTGAAACTGGCGGTTGGCAGAGTTAAGGCAATTACTGCTGTGGCCAAGCTTTTATGGCGGCTCTATGCCAGTAGTAGTCATCCGTCTTGTATATTGTGGAGCATTTATATGGAAAGATAGTCCGGCTCACACTACTCCCTCGCCATACTGGTAGATGTATAAGGGTCTTGCCTTCCGCCGGTTAACGATTTCGGGGGATTGCTGGGCTCGCTTGTCACATTGCTATGTGCAGATCTTGTTACCAGTACTGTGCATGGTTCTCAACATGCTCGTCAGTATTGTCAGCTTAGAATAAATCTCCACGGTCTTTGTTTGCATGTATTAAAATATTAATATAAAACTCCCCCAAAAACCTCAACCTTAGCACAAAACCCGGTAAATATCTTTCTCCACTACACCACACACCTCAAGACAATACAAACCCGCGGCTAACGACCCTGGCGCGCTTTCAACCTGAAATGAATACAACCCCACCCCACCCCTCACCTGGCAAGCCCAGTCTCTCGCTTTTATTGATTTTTTGGTACGCTTGCGTGCGCTCGTTGAGTGAACAGGTGCGCGTTCGCTAGCGATTAAGTTTCGGCCGCGTGCCAGCTATCTGTTACACTAGTTGTGTAGGTTGTGTACCTTCCGTCATGATTTTTGAAGCATTGTATATGAAGATAGTGTAGCCTCACACATCCTCTCCATACTGGTAGATGTACTAAGGTCTGCCTAAACCCTATCTAGTGTGTTTGCCAGAACATTCGAGATCGCAATTCAGTTGATAAGAGACACTTGAAGGTAGATGAAACTGGTTAGAATTAAAAAAAGGTATACCTCATCTTAATACACAAATCAGCTTGGCCCCATAAACATGTAATCTGTAGTTAACAATCATTAAAGTCACGAATCAGCCGGTTTACCTTCGCCTTAAGAAATGACGCTGTTGCGGGCAAACATAGTGAATAGTTGGCTGCCTTTCACGACGTAACTCAACTATTTCTTTCAAAACATATACTCTAACATTGACAGTTAAAATTAATCTTATGGCCCTCGAATAACAAACATGTTCTTCAGTAAGTTTTAGCCATTTTAAAATAACACAATTAAAAAACACAGTGGTCACAACAGAGACGAAACACACAGCCTTCTTGAGTGGTGGCTCAAACAATGACGGTCCCGGGTCGGTCGTGCCACGTCGACAGCCTCGATCTGATGCAATCTAGAACTTTTTCAAATGTGGGCAACCCAACTGAGTGGGTTTCTGTTGTTTAAACAGCACAGGCTAGGTGCAAACTGCCGCGAGCCGTAAATTAAGTGATCAGATTTCAGCCCCGTGTACAAAGTTTGTAGGTGGAAATTAGTCAGAAGAAGTGTGCGGATTTTATGTCATTTAATTGAGAGAGAGAAAGAGTGTGTGTGTGTGTGTCTGTCTGCCCGCTCTCTCTGTCTGTCTGTCTGTCTCTCTCTCTGTCTCTCTCTTCTCTGTCTGTCTGTCTGTCTGCCGGTGATTCTCTCTCTCTCTCTTCCGCCACAGGAAAAGGCGGCTTTAGGCCACTTTCGCCCAAAAACTCGGTGGTTGAGCAAGTGGGGTTGAACAGACATTTATCTGTTCTCTGAAGGGGTGGTGGAAGAGGGAAGGGGTGGGGGAAGAGGGAAGGGGTGGTGGAAGAGGGAAGGGGTGGTGGAAGAAGGAAGGGGTGGTGGAAGAAGGAAGGGGTGGTGGAAGAGGGAAGGGGTGGGGGAAGAGGGAAGGGGTGGTGGAAGAGGGAAGGGGTGGTGGAAGAGGGAAGGGGTGGTGGAAGAAGGAAGGGGTGGTGGAAGAGGGGAGGGGATGTGGAAGAGGGGAGGGGTGGGGCAGGCCCACAGTAAGAGGGGAAGGGTGGGGGCAGGCTCACAGTGAAGAGGGGAGGGGTGGTGGAAGAGGGGAGGGTGGTGACAGGCCCATATGAAGAGGGGAGGGGTGGTGGAAGAGGGGAGGGGTGGGGGCAGCCCACAGTGAAGAGGGGAAGGGTGGTGGAAGAGGGGAGGGGTAGTGGAAGAGGAACGGGTGGTGGAAGAGGGGAGGGGTGGGGGCAGGCCCACAGTAAAGAGGGGAGGGGTGGTGACAGGCGCACAGTAAAGAGGGGAGGGGTGGGGGCAGGCCCACAGTGAAGAGGGGAGCGGTGGTGGAAGAGGGGAGGGTGTGGGGGCAGGCCCACAGTAAGGAGGGGAGGGGTGGTGACAGGCGCACAGTGAAGAGGGGAGGGGTGGGGGCAGGCCCACAGTGAAGAGGGGAGGGGTGGGGGCAGGCCCACAGTGAAGAAGGGGGGGGTGGTGGAAGAGGGGAGGGGTGGGGGCAGGCCCACAGTAAAGAGGGGAGGGCTGGTGACAGGCGCACAGTGAAGAGGGGAGGGGTGGTGGAAGAGGGGAGGGGTGGGGGCAGGCCCACAGTGAAGGGGGGAGGGGTGGGGGCAGGCCCACAGTAAAGAGGGGAGGGGTGGTGACAGGCCCACAGTGAAGAGGGGAGGGGTGGGGGCAGGCCCACAGTGAAGAAGGGAGTGGTGGTGGAAGAGGGAGGGGTGGTGACAGGCGCACAGTGAAGAGGGGAGGGGTGGGGGCAGGCCCCCGTGAAGAGGGGGAGGGGTGGGGGCAGGCCCACAGTAAAGAGGGGAGGGGTGGTGACAGGCGCACAGTAAAGACGGGAGGGGTGGGGGCAGGCCACAGTGAAGAGGGGAGGGGTGGTGGAAGAGGGGAGGGGTGGGGGCAGGCCCACAGTAAAGAGGGGAGGGGTGGTGACAGGCGCACAGTAAAGACGGGAGGGGTGGGGGCAGGCCCACAGTGAAGAGGGGACGGGTGGTGGAAGAGGGGAGGGGTGGGGGCAGGCCCACAGTAAAGAGGGGGGGGGGTGGTGACAGGCGCACAGTAAAGAGGGGAGGGGTGGGGGCAGGCCCACAGTAAAGAAGGGAGGGGTGGTGACAGGCGCACAGTGAAGAGGGGAGGGGAGGGGGCAGGCCCACGGTGAAGAGGGGAGGGGTGGTGGAAGAGGGGAGGGGTGGTAACAGGCCCACAGTGAAGAGGGTAGGGGTGGGGGCAGGCCCACAGTGAAGAGGGGAGGGGTGGTGGAAGAGGGGAGGGGTGGTGACAGGCCCCAAGTGAAGAGTGGAGGGGTGGTTGTAAGAGGGGAGGGGTGGTGACAGGCCACAGTGAAGAGGGGAGGGGTGGTGGAAGAGGGGAGGGGTGGTGACAGGCCCACAGTAAAGAGTGGAGGGGTGGTGGAAGAGGGAGGGGTGGTGACAGGCCCACAGTGAAGAGGGGAGGGGTGGTGGGAAGAGGGGAGGGTGGTGACAGGCCCACAGTGAAGAGTGGAGGGGTGGTGACAGGCCCACAGTGAAGAGTGGAGGGGTGGTGACAGGCCCACAGTGAAGAGTGGAGGGGTGGTGACAGGCCCACAGTGAAGAGTGGAGGGGTGGGGGGACAGGCCCACAGTGAAGAGTGGAGGGGTGGTGACAGGCCCACAGGGAGAGTGGAGGGGTGGTGACAGGCCCACAGTGAAGAGTGGAGGGGTGGTGACAGGCCCACAGTGAAGAGTGGAGGGGTGGTGACAGGCCCACAGTGAAGAGTGGAGGAGTGGTGGAAGAGGGGAGGGGTGGGGAACAGGCCACAGTGAAGAGGGGAGGGGTGTGGTGGGAACTGGCCCACAGTGAAGAGGGGAGGGGTGGGGGGGGGAACTGGCCCACAGTGAAGAGGGGAGGGGTGTGGTGGGAACTGGCCACAGTGAAGAGGGGAGGGTGGGGTGTGGAAGGGCCCACAGTGAAGAGGGGAGGGGTGTGGTGGGAACTGGCCCACAGTGAAGAGGGGAGGGTGGGGTGGGGAAAGGCCCACAGTGAAGAGGGGAGGGGTGTGGTGGGAACTGGCCCACAGTGAAGAAAGGGGGGTGGGGTGGGGACAGGGCCCACAGTGAAGAGGGGAGGGGTGGGGTGGGAACGGGCCCCACAGTGAAGAGGGGAGGGTGGGGTGTGGACAGGCCCACAGTGAAGAGGGGAGGGGTGGGGTGGGGACAGGCCCACAGTGAAGAGGGGTAGGGTGGGGTGGGGACAGGCCCACAGTGAAGAGGGGAGGGGTGGGGTGTGGAAGGGCCCACAGTGAAGAGGGGAGGGGGTGGGGTGGGGACAGGCCCACAGTGAAGAGGGGAGGGGTGGGGTGGGGACAGGCCCACAGTGAAGAGGGGAGGGGTGGGGTGGGGACAGGCCCACAGTGAAGAGGGAGGGGTGGGGTGGGGACAGGCCCACAGTGAAGAGGGGAGGGGTGGTGAGAGGCCCACAGTGAAGAGGGGAGGGGTGGGGTGGGGACAGGCCCACAGTGAAGAGGGGAGTGGTGGTGAGAGGCCCACAGTGAAGATGGGAGGGGTCGGGTGGGGACAGGCCCACAGTGAAGAGGGGAGGGGAGGGGTGGGGACAGGCCCACAGTGAAGAGGGGAGGGGTGGGGACAGGCCCACAGTGAAGAGGGGAGGGTGGGTGTGGACAGGCCCACAGTAAAGAGGGGAGGGGAGGGGTGGGGACAGGCCCACAGTGAAGAGGGGAGGGGTGGTGAGAGGCCCACAGTGAAGAGGGGAGGGGTGGTGAGAGGCCCACAGTGAAGAGGGGAGGGTTGGTGACAGGCCCACAGTGAAGAGGGGAGGGGTGGTGAGAGGCCCACAGTGAAAGGGGAGGGGTGGTGAGAGGCCCACAGTGAGGAGGGGAGGGTTGGTGACAGGCCATAGTGAAGAGGGGAGGGGTGGTGACAGGCCCACGGTGAAGAGGGGAGGGGTGGTGACAGGCCCACAGTGAAGAGGGGGGGGGTTTGGTGACAGGCCCACAGTGAAGAGGGGAGGGGTGATGACAGGCCCACAGTGAAGAGGGGAGGGGTGGTGGAAGAGGGGAGGGGTGGGGGCAGGCCCACAGTGAAGTGTGGAGGGGTGGGGCAGGCCCACAGTGAAGAGTGGAGGGGTGGGAGCAGGCCCACAGTGAAGAGGGGAGGGGTGGGGGCAGGCCCACAGTGAAGAGGGCAGGGGTGGGGCGGGCCCCACAGTGAAGAGGGGAGGGGTGGGGGCAGGCCCACAGTGAAGAGGGGAGGGGTGGGGGCAGGCCCACAGCAAAGAGCGGAGGGGTTGGGGCAGGCCCACAGTGAAGAGGGGAGGGGTGGTGACAGGCCCACAGTGAAGAGGGGAGGGGTGGTGACAGGCCCACAGGGAAGAGGGGGGGGGTTGGTGGAAGAGGGGAGGGGTGGTGGAAGAGGGGAGGGGTGGTGGAAGAGGGGAGGTGTGGGGGCAGGCCCACAGTAAAGAGGGGAGGGGTGGTGACAGGCCCACAGTGAAGAGGGGAGGGGTGGGGCAGGCCCACAGTTAAGAGGGGAGGGGGGGTTTGACAGACCCACAGTGAGAGGGGAGGGGTGGTGACAGACCCACAGTGAAGAGGGGAGGGGTGGTGGAAGAGGGGAGGTGTGGTGACAGGCCCACAGTGAAGAGGGGAAGGGTGGGGGCAGGCCCACAGTGAAGGGGGGAAAGGGGTGGTGACAGGCCCATAGTAGAAAAGAGGGGAGGGGTGGGGGCAGGCCACAGTGAAGAGGGGAGGGGTGGGGGCACGCCCACGGTGAAGAGGGGAGGGGTGGTGACAGGCCCACAGTGAAGAGGGGAGGGGTCGGGGCAGGCCCACAGTGAAGAGGGGAGGGGTGGGGGCAGGCCCACAGTGAAGAGGGGAGGGGTGGTGGAAGAGGGGAGGGGTGGTGACAGGCCCACAGTGATGAGGGGAGGGGTGGGGGAGCGCCCACAGTGAAGAGGGGAGGGTGGGGGCAGGCCCACAGTGAAAAGGGGAGGGGTGGTGGAAGAGGGGAAGGGTTCTGACAGGCGCACAGTGAAGAGGGGAGGGGTGGGGGAAAGCCCACAGTGAAGAGGGGAGTGGTGGGGTGGGGGCAGGCCCCACAGTGAAGAGGGGGGGGCAGGCCCACGGTGAAGAGGGGAGGGGTGGGGACAGGCCCACTATGAAGAGGGGGGGGCAGGCCCACAGTGAAGAGGGGGGGGGGGGCAGGCCCACAGTGAAGGGGGAGGGGTGGTGGAAGAGGGGAGGGGTGGTGACAGGCCCACAGTGAAGAGGGGGGTGGTGACAGGCCACAGTGAAGAGGGGAGGGGTGGTGGAAGAGGGGAGGGATGGTGGAAGATGGGAGGGGTGGGGGCAGGCCCACAGTGAAGAGGGAAGGGGTGGTGACAGACCCACAGTGAAGAGGGGAGGGGTGGTGACAGACCCACAGTGAAGAGGGGAGGGGTGGTGATAGGCCCACAGTGAAAGAGGGGAGGGGTGGTGGAAGAGGGGAGGGGTTGTGGAAGAGGGGAGGGGTGGTGACAGACCCACAGTGAAGAGGGGAGGGGTGGTGACAGACCCACAGTGAAGAGGGGACGGGTGGTGACAGACCCACAGTGAAGAGGGGAGGGGTGGGGGCAGGCCCACAGTGAAGAGGGGAGGGGTGGTGACAGGCCCACAGTGAAGAGGGGAGGGGTGGTGACAGGCCCACAGGGAAGAGGGGGGAGGGGGTTGTGACAGTCCACAGTGAAGAGGGGAGGGGTGGTGGAAGAGGGGAGGGGTGGTGACAGGCCCACAGGGAAGAGGGGGAGGGGGTTGTGACAGTCCCACAGTGAAGAGGGGAGGGGTGGGGCAGGCCCACAGTGAAGAGGGGAGGGGAGAGGTGGTGGCAGGCCACGGTGAAGAGGGGAGGGGTGGTGGAAGAGGGGAGGGGTGGTGACAGGCCCACAGTGAAGAGTGGAGGGTGGTGACAGGCGCACAGTGAAGAGCGGAGGGGTGGTGACAGGCCACAGTGAAGAGTGGAGGGGTGGTGACAGGCGCACAGTGAAGAGTGGAGGGGTGGGGGCAGGCCCACAGTGA
>JAFLJL010017125.1:27500-32129 GCA_018398815.1 Conus ventricosus
TGTGAACTTAAAGACTGGTGATGCTGTGAACTTAAAGACTGGTGATGCTGTGAACTTAAAGAATGGGACACGCAGCACAGGCAGGACACCTGGGCAGGGTTTTGTGAATGGAGGAAATGGGGGTTAGGGTGGAGAAGATGTGGGTTTTTTTTAGGGGGGGGGGGGAGAGATGGCTGGAAGATGGTATGAACATTGGGCAACAGCAAAACGTAGACACTTTGATGATGATGATGATGATGATGATGACGGTACATCATCATCATCATCATATCATCGTAGTCATCATCGTCATTATCGTCAAGATAACATCAAGATGAAAATGTAACCTGATAATCATCAAAATGGTCATAAGGAAAAAAAAATGATCAGAATGAAAGAAATGATCAAAATTGAAAAAAAATGATCTAATGACAAAAAAAAGATCATAATGACAAAAACTGATCGTAATGAAAAAAGAAATTCTAATTAGAAACACATCGGCATTGGCGGTTCTTTGCTAAAATAGGCTAGATTCATTCCTCGTTGGGAGAACGCAGAAAGTTGTTGTGGAAGGGTCGACATCCCATTGCAAACCAGTCTTGTCAGGTGTACCACAGGGAACTGTTCTGGGGCCCTTGTTTTTCTCAATTTATATAAATGACATAAGTAGAAATCTCTCTCCTGGAACTACTATAAGGCTTTTTGCAGTTGAAAAGCTTAGTATATAGAACAATCAGAAGCAAGAATGATACACACATTCTACAAGAAGATCTAAACGCTTTACAAGAGTGGGAAAGAACTTGAAAATGGAATTTCATCCCCAAAAGTGCCAAGTGTTGCGTATATGTAACAAACGCTCACCAATTAGATCAGTATTATTCTATCCATAATACTATCTTAAAGAAACTAATGCTGCAAAATATTTTAGGCGTGATTATAGATAGTCGTCTTTAAAAGGAAAGAACATTACAATTTAGTATGTAAGAAAGCAATAACATCTTAGCTTTCTTATACAGGAATATCAATGACTGCCCCAAAAGGTTAAAGACGACTGCTACAAAACACTGGTTAGACCAGTACTGGAATATGGTTGCTCAGTTTGGGATCCTTACCATCTAAAGGACATTGGATAACCTCGAAAAGATTCAGAAGAGAGCAGCACGGTCGTAACAGGGAACCACATCAGAGAAAAGGGGAATACCAGGAAGAACATGAGAGGAGATTAGAATGGAAACCCTTAGAAGAGAGAAGAGCTTTTATCAACTTAACATCTTCTTCAAAGGCAAAGCTAAAGTAATTGATATTCCAATGGAACAACTAGTATTGAATAAAAGTAGCACCAGGAGTGGCGGGTCAATGTTATACATACCTGCATCAAATATTGACAGCCACTTACATTCTTTTTATCCAGTTCTGTACGGCTGTGGAACTCACTGCCGGGTGCCATCAAGATTGCCACAAATGCAATCTCATTTAAAAAACAAATTGATTCGACAGTTTTGAGATCTGCATATTGACGATTTTCTATTTTTTACTTCCCAGATATTTTACTATTACCTGGGCCTGAATTTGGCCATTGCTTTTAACTTCTTGAATATCGAGTGCGACCCCTTGTTGCCAAATTTGCTCCAGGGGCCAACAGTCTGAGTCGCACTGTTTTATGTTATTTTATTTTACTTTTTTAACATGCGCGCTGGTGACCTACTCGTTTTTGAGTGAACCAGTATTTTAGGAAGAAGAAGAAGAAGACAGAACACAATAACAAAGAGAGAAAAAAAAGAAAAAGACGTGATGATTAACCTCGATCCTACCCTGACCCAGACGTGCTGACCGACCCACATTTTCGCAACCTGACCTCTTTATTTGGCCGAGCTCACAGACGTCAAGCGCTCGGCAGCAGTCCAGCCTGCTCGCACCCCCCCCCCCCCCCCCCCCAAAAAAAAAAGTATCATGTACACTCAAAAAATCAATGCGCCAAAGCCTAGCTTAAGGACTGGAGTATTTATAGACTGGCGCTAATCGTGTTGTTTGGAGAAATTTTTTTCCGCGTCTGAAAGTGGACTCTCCCCCCTTTCTTCCATACGGCCATCAAGGTACAAACATCGAGGTACAAACATCTAGTACAAACCATCAAGGGGCAAACATCAAGGGACAAACATCAGGGACAAACATCAAGGGACAAACATTAAGGTACAAACATTACGGTACAAACATCAAGGTACAATTCATTTAAGGTACAAAACATTAAGGTACAAACATCAAGGGACAAACATTAAGTTACAAACATCAAGGGACAAACATCAGGTGCAAACCTCAAGGTACAAACATCAGGTACAAACATCAAGTTACAAACATCAAGGTACAAACATCAAGATACAAACTTTAGATACAAACATCAAGTACAGACTCAAGGTACAACATAAGGTACAAACGTCAAGGTACAAACATCAAGTTAAAAACATTAAGGTAAAACATCAAGATACAAACATAAAGGGTGCAAACATCAAGGTACAAATAAGTACAAACATCAAGGTACAAACATAAAGGTACAAACATAAAGGGTACAAATAAGGTACAAACATCAAGGTACAAACATCAAGTACAAATAAGGTACAAACATCAAGGTACAAACGTCAAGGTACAAACGTCAAGGTACAAAAAAAGTACAAGCATCAAGGTACAAACATCAAGGTACAAACATCAAGGTACAAATAAGGTACAACATCAAGGTACAATCGTCAAGTACAAACGTAAAGGTACAAAAAAGGGTACAAACACCCAAGGTCACAAACATCAAGGTACATCGTCAAGGTACAAACACCCAAGGTACAAACATCAAGGTGAAAACATCAAGGTACAAACTTTCAAGGTACAATCGTAAAGGTACAAACGTCAAGGTCAAATAAGGTACAAACATCAAGGTACAAACATCAAGGTACAAACATCAAGGTACAATCGTCAAGGTACAAACGTCAAGGTACAAATAAGGTACAAACATAAAGGGTACAAACATCAAGGTACAAACGTCAAGGTACAATCGTCAAGGTACAAACTCAAGGTACAAATAAGGTACAAACATCAAGGTACAAACATCAAGGTACAAACATCAAGGTACAAACTCAAGGTGCAAACAAGGTACAAACATCAAGGTACAAACGTCAAGGTACAATCGTCAAGGTACAAACGTCAAGGTACAAATAAGGTACAAACATCAAGGTACAAACGTCAAGGTACAATCGTCAAGGTACAAACGTCAAGGTACAAATAAGGTACAAACATCCAAGGTACAACATAAAGGGTGCAAACATCAAGGTACAAACGTCAAGGTGCAAACAAGACAGGTGTTCCAAGCAGACAGATTCAAATCAAAGGAATGGATTTTTTTTGAAATTTTTGAAGCTGGCGCAAAGATAGGGTCCCGGGGATGCAAAGGCCTGAACGTTGTCAGCTACGGGAAAGGTCATGTTTTTTGAAGATTGTTTGTGATTTCATCGGTGAAAAACCCCCCCCCCCCCCCCCCCCCCCCCCCCCACCAAAAAAAAAGAAAGAAAAGGGGATATACTTGAGGGGATGGGTCTTTTGCCCAAGGTTCAGTTGAACCTGAAATGCTGGCTCAATTTTAAGGTCAGCCTCAAAACGCTGACAAGGATTATACAGTGTTTGAGTTTTACTTTACTTAGGCCCACAGTTCAAGGATGAGCACAGGCCAATCGAAACACTCCGCCATTCCACACGGTTTCTGGGTTGTCGCTGAATTTCCTTCCAGTTGTCCCTGCCTTTCTCTCTGCCCAGTTTCGCTCCAGCTGCGCAAGGTCGGCCTCTCTTTTCCCTTTTCCCCCGCGGTCCTGTCAGGTTGGCGTGTGGTGTTGGATGCTGGGTTTCTGAGAGTGTGTCCAGTCCACCCCACCCTTCCTCCGCAGAATCTGCTTGACCACTGGTTCCTGTCCTGCTTGCTTCCCTAGATCTTCATTGTCGATCTTCTTGGCCATCTGATTTTGAAGATGCGCCTCAGACAGGGTTGATAAAGGTCTGAATTTTTTGCTGTAAATTTCCCTTTGGGCATTCTCCAAATCTCGCACCCCTAGAGCAGAAAAACCCACTGCACGTTTGAGTTTAAGATACGCAATTTTGTGTCCTTCTAATCTCTCCTGAGCCCAGGTGTTCTTTAACAAAGAGAAGCTGCTCGCCCTGGCGGTGCCCCCCCCCCGCCGTCAACTAGTGTTTTAGTGCAACATCCTAATTGGGGTGTGTGGCCAGCAACATCCTAATTGTGTGTGGCCAGCAGCATCCTAATTGGGGTGTGTGGCCCACATCCTAAATGTGGTGTGTGGCCACCAACATCCTAATGTGCGTGTTGCCAGCAACATTCTAATTTGGGGTGTGTGGCCAGCAACATCCTAATTGTGGTGTGTGTCCAGCAACATCCTAATTTGGGTGTGGCCAACAACGTCTATTGTGGTGTGTGGCCACAAACATCCTAATTGTGGTGTGTGCCAGCAACGTCCTAATTGTTGGGGGTGTGGCCAGCAACGTCGTAATTGTGGGTTGCCACCAACATTCTAATTGTGGTGGTGGCCCCCAACATCCTAATTGTGTGTGTAGCCAGCAACATCCTAATTGTGGTGTGGCCAACTGCTAATTGGTTGGGCC
>JAFLJL010017125.1:37229-44729 GCA_018398815.1 Conus ventricosus
TATGATGATGACGACGACGACGACGACGACGATGATGATGATGATGATGATGATGATGATGATGATGATGATGATGATGATGACAGGGCGACAAGGTTCTGAAGAGAGTAGTGGTGAAATTACAGGACATTCAGGAGCACTGAATGATGTTTTAAGAAATGGTGAACTTTTCCTTTCACCGAGAGAAAGAAGAATAGTCTGTTTTCTGTAGGACGACAAACCCTAAACGATATATAAAAAAAAACAACTTTGAAACCTATTTCGTTATTAAAATATATAAGGTTGGGGTTCGTCTTGTATAGCTAATAGAATCAAAGCTGTATTGCCTTAATCATCCACGAGAGTCAAACAGGTTTTATGGCCAACCGCTATACTGGTGATTATGAAGCTTATTCATTGAAATGATTCCATGCTTTAAGTGCTAGAAACCTACCTGGAATCTTGATTTGTTTAGATTTTGAAACGGCATTTGATTCTTTGAATTGGAGATAAATGTACTGAGTTCCATAAGTCTTTAACTCTCGTGAAAACGTTTCAAGGTGGATTCGAACATTTTCAAAAACATCAAGTCGACAGTTATGATTAATAGTTACCGAGTGAATAACTCTGGAACTGGGTGTACATGTAGACAAGGGAACTCTGTCTTCCCCTATGTATTTGTTTTGTCCCGTGCGTGAGCGCATGCACAGACGATGTTGCAAGCCCGTTCAATCCCATTCCATCTGTCGGAGAAGAGTAGGCTATTGTATGCCGGTGGGATAGACGACACGAAAACAAAACACATGCACAAAAGTGTCGTGCTTGGACATCATGACGTCATGTGCCTACCGTTATGGTGGGGTTAAAAAAAGGTCCCGCAAAAAAAAAAAAAAAATAAATAAATAAATAAATAAAAAAGACAAGAAATCAGCAGTAGTAAACCTTGAAGATCCAATGAACAAAAGAAAGAAAGAAACGAACTTGCAGGTGTCACACATAGACGCGTGACCCACAGACATCGGCCTATGTCATGCAGTCTAAAACGCGAAAAGCTACACACACACACACACACACACACACACACACACACACACACACACATACACACACACACACACACACACACACACACACACACACACGCACGCACGCACGCACGCACGCACGCACGCACACACACACACACACACACACACACACACACCACACACACACACACACGTGCACTCGTACATACACACACACACACACACACACACACACGCACGCACGCACGCACGCACGCACGCGCACACACGCACGCACACACACACACGCACACGCACACGCACACACATACATACACGCAAGAGCCCCGATATAGCACGGTATAGCACTGTACGCTTTCCACTTCTGTACTGTATTGCACTGTACGCTTTCCACTTCTGTACTGTATTGCACTGTACGCTTTCCACTTCTGTACTGTATTGCACTGTGCGCTTTCCACTTCTGTACTGTATTGCACTGTACGCTTTCCACTTCTGTACTGTATTGCACTGTGCGCTTTCCACTTCTGTGCTGTATTGCACTGTACGCTTTCCACTTCTGTACTGTATTGCACTGTGCGCTTTCCACTTCTGTACTGTATTGCACTGTACGCTTTCCACTTCTGTACTGTATTGCACTGTACGCTTTCCACTTCTGTACTGTATTGCACTGTGCGCTTTCCACTTCTGTACTGTATTGCACTGTGCGCTTTCCACTTCTGTACTGTATTGCACTGTGCGCTTTCCACTTCTGTACTGTATTGCGCTGTACGCTTTCCACTTCTGTATTGCGCTGTACGCTTTCCACTTCTGTACTGTATTGCACTGTGCGCTTTCCACTTCTGTACTGTATTGCACTGTGCGCTTTCCACTTCTGCACTGTATTGCACTATGCGCTTTCCACTTCTGTACTGTATTGCGCTGTACGCTTTCCACTTCTGTACTGTATTGCACTGTGCGCTTTCCACTTCTGCACTGTATTGCACTGTGCGCTTTCCACTTCTGTACTGTATTGCGCTGTACGCTTTCCACTTCTGTACTGTATTGCACTGTGCACTTTCCACTTCTGTACTGTATTGCGCTGTACGCTTTCCACTTCTGTACTGTATTGCACTGTGTGCTTTCCACTTCTGTATTGCGCTGTACGCTTTCCACTTCTGTACTGTATTGCACTGTACGCTTTCCACTTCTATATTGCGCTGTACGCTTTCCACTTCTGTACTGTATTGCGCTGTACGCTTTCCACTTCTGTACTGTATTGCGCTGTACGCTTTCTACTTCTGTACTGTATTGCGCTGTACGCTTTCTACTTCTGTACTGTATTGCACTGTACGTTTTCCACTTCTGTATTGCGCTGTACGCTTTCTACTTCTGTACTGTATTACACTGTACACTTTCCACTTCTGTATTGTATTACACTGTACGCTTCCCACTTCTGTACTGTATTACACTGTACGCTTCCCCGTTCTGTACTGTATTGCTCTGTACGCTTTCCACTTTTGTACTGTATTGCTCTGTACGCTTTCCACTTTTGTACTGTATTGCGGTGTTCGCTTTCCACTTCTGTAGTGTATTGCACTGTACGCTTTCCATTTCTGGATTGCACTATACACTTTCCACTTCTGTAGTGTATTGCACTATACACTTTCCACTTTTGTAGTGTATTGCACTGTACGCTTTCCATTTCTGGATTGCACTATACACTTTCCACTTCTGTAGTGTATTGCACTATACGCTTTCCATTTCTGGATTGCACTATACACTTTCCACTTCTGTAGTGTATTGCACTGTACGCTTTCCATTTCTGTACCGTGTTCTGTTGCACTGCGCGTGACTTTCCACTTCTGTATTGTATTGAACTGTGCACTTTCCACTTCTGTACTGCATTGCACTGTAGACTTTCCACTTCCGTACTGTATTGCAGTGTGCGCAACTTCCTTCTTCTGTACTGTATTTTGCACTGAATGTTACTCCTCTGCACTGCCTGGCACTGTACGCGACTTTTCCCTCCTGTACTGTATTGTATGCATTGCGCTCTGAGTTAGTTTCCACGTCCCTCGTCAGTATTGTTCTGTATTCCACTGAACGAAAGTTTCCTTTTCTTCACTGTGCTATACAATTCACTGTAGCCACCTTCCCTCACTGTGCTATACCCTTCACTGTAGCTACCTTCCCTCACTGTGCTATACACTTCACTGTAGCTACCTTCCCTCACTGTGCTATACCCTTCACTGTAGCTACCTTCCCTCACTGTGCTATACACTTCACTGTAGCCACCTTCCCTCACTGTGCTATACACTTCACTGTAGCCACCTTCCTTCATCTGTTCTTCACTGTGCTATACACTTCACTGTAGCCACCTTCCCTCACTGTGCTATACCCTTCACTGTAGCTACCTTCCCTCACTGTGCTATACACTTCACTGTAGCCACCTTCCCTCACTGTGCTATACCCTTCACTGTAGCCACCTTCCCTCACTGTGCTATACACTTCACTGTAGCCACCTTCCTTCATCTGATCTGCACTGTGCTATACACTTCACTGTAGCTACCTTCCCTCACTGTGCTATACACTTCACTGTAGCTACCTTCCCTCACTGTGCTATACACTTCACTGTAGCTACCTTCCCTCACTGTGCTATACACTTCACTGTAGCCACCTTCCCTCACTGTGCTATACACTTCACTGTAGCCACCTTCCCTCACTGTGCTATACACTTCACTGTAGCCACCTTCCCTCATCTGATCTGCACTGTGCTATACACTTCACTGTAGCCACCTTCCCTCATCTGATCTGCACTGTGCTATACACTTCACTGTAGCCACCTTCCCTCATCTGATCTGCACTGTGCTATACACTTCACTGTAGCCACCTTCCCTCATCTGATCTGCACTGTGCTATACACTTCACTGTAGCTACCTTCCCTTACTGTGCTAAACACTTTACTGTAGCCACCTTCCCTCACTGTGCTATACACTTCACTGTAGCCACCTTCCCTCACTGTGCTATACACTTCACTGTAGCCACCTTCCCTCACTGTGCTATACACTTCACTGTAGCCACCTTCCCTTACTGTGCTATACCCTTCACTGTAGCTACCTTCCCTCACTGTGCTATACACTTCACTGTAACTACCTTCCCTCACTGTGCTATACACTTCACTGTAGCTACCTTCCCTCACTGTGCTATACACTTCACTGTAGCTACCTTCCCTCACTGTGCTATACACTTCACTGTAGCTACCTTTCCTTACTGTGCTATACACTTCACTGTAGCTACCTTCCCTCACTGTGCTATACACTTCACTGTAGCTACCTTCCCTCACTGTGCTATACACTTCACTGTAGCTACCTTTCCTCACTGTGCTATACACTTCACTGTAGCTACCTTCCCTCACTGTGCTATACCCTTCACTGTAGCCACCTTCCCTCACTGTGCTATACACTTCACTGTAGCTACCTTCCCTCACTGTGCTATACACTTCACTGTAGCTACCTTCCCTCACTGTGCTAAACACTTCACTGTAGCCACCTTCCCTCATCTGTTGTGCACTGTAACTGTTTTCCTGTTCCTCGCCAGTTAACCGTCAAAGCAGATGACTACTTCGCCAGCGTCATCTCCATCCGCTCCCACTACCGCTACCTGTGGATCGAGTGGTTCGAGAAGCCGGACGACCACCAGGTGTGGGTGTACCCCCCGTACCACATGGTGGGTGGAGTACTACAGCCCCTGGAAGGAGCTGATCATACCGGCAGGCGTGCTGCAGTTCCCCATCTTCGACCACACCAGCCCCGCCTACATGAACTTCGGCTCCATGGGCTCCATTGTCGGCAGGGAGCTCACGCATGCCGGGGACCAGTTCGGTGGGTCGTAGTTCTAGACTGCTCCTCTCCCTCCTCCTCCTTCCCCTCTTCCCACTCCCCTCCTCCTCTTCCTCCTCTCTCCTCCTCCTCCCTCTTCCTCCTCCTCCTCTTCTCCTCTCTTCCTCTCTCCTCCTCCTCTCCCTCCTCCTCCTCTTCCACTCCTCCTCTTCCTCCTCTCCTCTCTCCTTCCTCCTCCTCTTCCTCCCTCCTCCTCCTCCTCTCCCTTCCTCCCTCCTCCTCTTCCTCCTCATCCTCCTCCTCTTCCTCCTCCTCCTTCCTCCTCTCTCCTCCTCCTCTTCCTCCTCCTCCTCCCCCTTCCTCTCCTCCTCTTCCCTCCCTTCCTCCTCCTCTCCTCCTCTTCCTCCTCCTCTTCCTCCTCTCTCCTCCTCCTCTCCTCCTCCCTCCTCCTCCTCTTCCTCCTCTCTCCTCCTCCTCCTCCTCTCTCCTCCTCTTCCTCCTCTTCTCCTCCTCCTCCTCCTCCTCTCTTCCTCCCTTCCTCCTCCTCCTCTTCCTCCTCCTCCTCCTCCTCCTCCTCCTCTCCTCCTCCTTCCTCCTTCCTCCTCCTCTTCCTCTCTTCCTCCTCCTCCTCTTCCTCCTCCTCCTCTTCCTCTCTTCCTCCTCCTCCTCTTCCTCCTCCTCCTTCTTCCTCCTCCTCCTCCTCCTCCTCCTTTCCTCCTCCTCCCTCCTCCCTCCTCTTCCTCCTCCTCTCTTCCTCCTCTTCCTCCTCCTCCTCTTCCTCCTCCTCCTCCTCCTCCTCTCTCTTCCTCCTCCTCTCCTTTCCTCCTCTTCTCCTCCTCTTCCTCCTCCTCTCTCCTCTTCCTCCTCCTCCTCCTTTTCCTCCTCTTCCTCCTCCTCTCCTCTCCTCCTCTCCTCCTCTTCCTCTCCTCCTCCTCCTCCTGCTCTTCCTCTTCCTCCTCCTCTCTGCTCTTCCTCTTCCTCCTCCTCCTCCCTCCTCCTCCTCCTCCTCTTCTCCTCCTTCCTCCTCCTTCTCCTCCCTTCTCCTCCTCCTCCTCCTCTTCTCCTCCTCCTCCTCTTCCTCTCCTTCCTCCTCTTCCTCCTCCTCTTCCTCCTCCTTCTCCTCCTCTTCCTCCTTTCCTCCTCCTCTTCTCCCCCTCTCCTCTATCTTCTCCTGCTTCTTCTAGAGAAGGAGGACAAGGTGGAGGAGGAGGTGGAGGTGGATTTCACTCTAGTGTTGTTGTGGCCTCCTAGACTAAGGAGGCGGTTATGTTTTCATCCGCGTCAGAGAAGTTGTTGGTTTGTTCGTTTGCATGTTTGTCTTTGTTGGTTGGTTGGTTTGCATGTTTGTCTTTGTTGGTTTGCATGTTTGTCTTTGTTGGTATGTTGGTTTGCATGTTTGTCTTTGTTGGTTTGCATGTTTGTCTTTGTTGGTTTGCATGTTTGTCTTTGTTGGTTTGCATGTTTGTCTTTGTTAGTAGGTTGGTTTACATGTTTGTCTTTGTTGGTTTGCATGTTTGTCTTTGTTGGTTTGCATATTTGTCTTTGTTGGTTTCCATCTTTGTCTTTGTTGGTTTGCATGTTTGTCTTTGTTAGTAGGTTGGTTTACATGTTTGTCTTTGTTGGTTTGCATGTTTGTCTTTGTTGGTTTGCATGTTTGTCTTTGTTGGTTTGCATGTTTGTCTTTGTTAGTAGGTTGGTTTACATGTTTGTCTTTGTTGGTTTGCATGTTTTTCTTTGTTGGTTCTCATGTTTGTCTTTGTTAGTAGGTTGGTTTACATGTTTGTCTTTGTTGGTTTGCATGTTTGTCTTTGTTGGTTTGCATGTTTGTCTTTGTTGGTTTGCATGTTTGTCTTTGTTAGTAGGTTGGTTTACATGTTTGTCTTTGTTGGTTTGCATGTTTTTCTTTGTTGGTTTGCATGTTTGTCTTTGTTAGTAGGTTGGTTTACATGTTTGTCTTTGTTGGTTTGCATGTTTGTCTTTGTTGGTTTGTTGGTTTGCATGTTTGTCTTTGTTGGTTTGCATGTTTGTGTTTGTTGGTATGTTTGTTTGCATGTTTGTCTGTCAGCACGATTATGCATACTTTGGTGGAGAGATGAAGGTTGGCTCAAGGATGGTGATGTGGATTTTGATTCGGATCCTTGATCCGTTCAGTAAATTTATTGCAAACGTTTCACTGAACATGACCACCGTTGACCAGCTCGTAACTATTATGAAAAAAATCATATTTTCAAGAAATTCGGGTCGAACCTTTTTCACTCTATGGCCGCTTGGAATCGTTCAGCGACATCATGATGTTTCAGCTTGTCAAGATTAATTTGAAGTGATGAAAACGTTGAAGTACCGTATTTTAAGTAACCTTTAACAAACCAAAAAAAAAGTACAGGGGAGGTAACTCTTTCCGTCCGTACCTGCTGTTACTTCCCTTAGAGTGAAAAAGGTTGTTTTAGAACGGTTCGAACGTGGCAGAGGTGTTTGCTCTCCCAGTGTCCTTCCAGTTGTTACTTACATATTAGGCCCATAGTTCAAGGATGAGCATAGGCCATCGACAACACTCCGCCATTGCACACGGTTCTGGGCTGCTCGCTGAATGCCTGTCCAGTTGGTCCCCTGCCTCTTCATCTCTGCCTCAGTGTCTCGCCTCCAGCTGCTGCGAGGTCGGCCTCTCTTCCTTTTCC
>JAFLJL010017125.1:49729-60051 GCA_018398815.1 Conus ventricosus
TATATTTTTGTCAAATGATATCTTCTGCTAATCAAAAACAAATGCTTCTATTGTCAAAGTACATTAGATTGTCTCAAGTGTTGTAAATTGTTGGCCTATGTCAGTATTGACTGGCAATTCATGTTTTATTTTGGCTTGTTTGTTTTCCTTTTCCTGTTATTGCTTTAAACACACCCTTCCTCCATACCCCAAAAGGGGCAAAAGGAATGAAAATTGTATTGTATTGTATTGTGTTTGTGTGTGTGTGTGTGCGTGCGTGCGTGCGTGCGTACGTGCGTGCGTGTGTGTGTGTGTGTGTGCAGGGCTACCAGAAGTGGCTACAGAAGGTCAATGGAGAGCCCACAGTCCCGGGTCACAACTATACCAACGACCAAATGTTCTTCATCTCCTACGCTCAGGTGAGCTAATTGAGGAACTTAATAACTAGCAAATCTTCATCTCCTACGCTCAGAGTAGCTAGCGGATTGACATAACTCAATAACAACCGAATATTCTTCATCTCCTACGCTCAGGTGAGCTTGCTGTTTGCCATAACTCAATAACATCCAAGTGTTCTTCATCTCCTACGCTCAGGTGAGCTAGCTGATTGACCTAGCTCAATAACAACCAAATCTCCATCTCCTACGCTCAGGTGAGCTAGCTGATTGACCTAGCTCAATAACAACCAAATCTCCTTCATCTCCTACGCTCAGGTGAGCTAGCTGATTGACCTAGCTCAATAACAACCAAATCTCCTTCATCTCCTACGCTCAGGTGAGCTAGCTGATTGACCTAGCTCAATAACAACCAAATCTCCTTCATCTCCTACGCTCAGGTGAGCTAGCTGATTGACCTAGCTCAATAACAACCAAATCTCCATCTCCTACGCTCAGGTGAGCTAGCTGATTGACCTAGCTCAATAACAACCAAATCTCCTTCATCTCCTTCGCTCAGTTGAGCTAGCTGATTGACCTAGCTCAATAACAACCAAATCTCCATCTCCTACGCTCAGGTGAGCTAGCTGATTGACCTAGCTCAATAACAACCAAGTGTTCTTCATCTCCTACGCTCAGGTGAGCTAGCTGATTGACCTAGCTCAATAACAACCAAGTGTTCTTCATCTCCTACGCTCAGGTGAGCTAGCTGATTGACCTAGCTCAATAACAATCAAGTGTTTTTCATCTCCTACGTTCAGGTGAGCTAGCTGATTGACCTAGCTCAATAACAACCAAGTGTTCTTCATCTCCTACGTTCAGGTGTTTCGATTGGCAGACTCAGAACTCGGTAACAACCAAATATTCTTCATTTCCTATGCTCAGGTGAGCTAGCTGATTAGCATAACTCAATAACTTCCAAATGTTCTTCATCTCCAGCGTTCAGGTGAGCTAGGTGGTTGAGAGAACTCAATAACAACCAAATGTTCTTTAATTCCTGTGCTCACTTGAGCTAGCTGATTGACATAACTCAATAACGCCCAAATGTTCTTCATCTCCAGCGTTAATAATGATAATATTGTTAATTTTTTTTGTAGCGCCTATTTTCTAAAGATTAGGGCTCTAAGCGCTTTACACATAATATAATAAACACTCGCATTTACACCACGGGCTGCATACCTGGGTAGTGCCGACTGAAGAGCTGCCTGCCGGCGCATCATTCAATCGTGTCCCGTGTCATCCAGTCAGTATCGTTCAATGTCGTTCACTCATTTTCCTTACTTCCTTCATTCTTTCCATTTCTCACGCAGAGTGCATGCTATGTGTAACGTGTCATCCATACCAACGCCCAAACTGGCCTTCTCTTCCGAAAGTTGGTGATGGGATTTGACGTGTGTGCAAGATGTTATGCATGCGTTCACACACGGAACCTCGGTTTACAGTCTCATTCGGAGGACTTCAGGTGTTCTAATTGGCAGAACTCAATAACAACCAAACATGTTCTTCATCTCCTACGCTCAGGTGAGCTGACTGAGAGAAAGTATACAAAGGGGAAACCCAGACTTCCACCAAATAGGAACCCCTCTAGCTTTCGTAATTTGAAAGCAAAATAAGTAACAACAACAACAACAACAACAACGAAAATAGAATTCAAGATTCCTAAAGAAATGCGAAACATGAAAATAAGAAATACAGCTGGAATAGTTCCAGAGAAGAATCTTGCATGTTGAACTGGGTACAAATATTCCGTCGCAAACAATAAACTGAAAATAACGACCCGTACTTCCTGTCACACCGGAAGAGAGGGCGCTGAGCATCGATTGCAGCATGAGAAAAGAATCATACGCTCCGTCTAAATTCCAGCAACAACAACAACAACAACAACAACAACAACAACAACAAAATTGAAGGCAACATGTTTGAAGAAGCGAGCAAAGTTTCCGTTTGGTCCAGTTTGTTACTTTGTACTTTTTTTTTTTACATGCTGGGCGACGCTCTGCTATACTCTACTCTGCTTTGCTTTCTTGTGTTGTGATCTGCGCTGCTGCTCTCTACTCTGCTGTGCTGTGCTCTACTCTGCTGTGCTGCTCTCTACTCTGCTACAATATGACATTAGGTCGTCTGCTGCGTATCCTTCAAATGAGACTAATAACCGAGGTTCCGTGTGTGAACGCACGCATAACATCTTGCACACACGTAAAATCCCATCACCAACTTTTGGAAGAGAAGACCAGTTTGGCCGTTGGTATGGATGACACGTTACACATAGCATGCACCCTGCGTGAGAAATGGAAAGAATGAAGGAATTAAGGACGTTGAGGGAACGATACTGACTGGATGACACGGGAAACGACTGAGTGAAGCGCCAGCTGGCAGCTCTTCAGTCGGCACTACCCAGGTAGGCAGCCCGTTGTGTAAATGAGTGTGGATTGTAAAACGCATAGAGCTTGGTCTCTAGCCGAGAATAGACGCTATATAAGTATTCATTATTATTATTATTATTATTATTATTATTAATGAAAGGTAATGTAGCTTGACATGATACAACATCATATAATATAATGCAATATCATACAATGTAGTACAATATAATGTGACGTAAAATATTATCATATAGAATGATAAAGTATAACATATTATTATATAATATATGTTATAATATAAAATAACATAGTAGAACATGATATAATATAGTATAATATAATATATGATAGATATAATATGATATGATATGATATAACACAGTGCAATACAGTTCAATGTAATATGATATAATATAATATAATATAACATAACAATATAACATCACATGATCTGGTGTTATGTAATCTAATATAACCTAAGACAAGATCGTATAATATAATATACTGGAAGATGATGTGATGTGTAACATAACACAAAGACAATGTAATATAGGCCTACCAAAATGTAAGATGATATGATATGATATAACATAACATAACATAATATAACATAACCTGATGTAATGTAATATGACATAAGACAGGATCGTATGATTGATATAATGTATTAAAAGATTATGTGATGCGTTACGTAGCATAACACAAGATAATACAATATACCGTTACTATAAGATAATATGATGTACCATGATACAATCTACAGAGCTTCTGTTCCAATCGTCACCCTGAAGTGGAACTGTTCAACGTCTGGTTCCACGATGACGTCACAGACCGTGTCAGGTAACACTGCTTGTACATGTTAGCGTCCGCCTCTGTGTGTGTGTGTGTGTGTGTGTGTGTGTGTGTGTGTGTGTGTGTGTGTGTGTGTGTGTGAGTGAGTGTGTGCGCGCGCGCGCACGTGTGTGTATGTGTATGTATGTATGTGTGTGTGCGTGCGTGCGTTGCGTGCGTGCGTGTGTGTGTGTGTTCGCTCTCTCTCTCTCTCTCTCTCTCTCTCTCCTCTCTCTCTCTCTCTCTCTCTCTCTCTCTCTCTCTCGTGTGTTTGTGTGTGTGTGTGTGTGTGTGTGTGTGTGTGTGTGTGTGTGTGTGTTCATGTGTGAGTATGAGTGTGTGCAGTGGCTGTCTGTCTGTCTGTCTTCTGTCTGTCTGTCTGTCTCTCTCTCTCTCTCTCTCTCTCTCTCTCTCTCTCTCTCTCTCTGTCTCTCTCTCTCTCTCTCGTGTGTGTGTGTGTGTGTGTGTGTGTGTGTGTGTGTGTGTGTGTGTGTGTGTGGGTGTGTGTGTGTGTGTGTGTGTGTGTGTGTGTGTGTTCATGTGTGAGTATGAGTGTGTGCAGTGTCTGTCTGTCTGTCTGTCTCTCTCTCTCTCTCTCTCTCTCTCTCTCTCTCTCTCTCTCTCTCTCTCTCTCTCTCTCTCTGCTATTTTTGTTCCGAATGCCCCAAACGGCGGACTGTAAAGCGCTCTGAGTGAGTGTGTGTGTGTGTGTGTGTGTGTGTGTGTGTGTGTGCGCGCGCGCCTGTGTCTGTATGTGTGTTTTTGTGCGTGTGTGTGTGTGTGCGCGCGCGCTTTTGTGTGTGTGTGTGTGTGTGTTGTTGTTGTTGTCGTTGTTTTTATTGTTTCAAAATGTGCTTACTTCTTATACATTTTGTAATAATTTGCCTTCTCTGTGTTTCTCTCTTTCCATATTTTCTTTCTCCAAATTTTTTTTAACATAATTCCAAACAAGACATCGTAATTTAACTCATATTTCAGAGTACGTCTCTATATTTCTTTACCTTCGAATTGCCCTTTTTAAATGGTGCACCAAATCGCATTCCACAGTGTCTGTCTCGATGTTCCTGTTCCCTGAGCTCTTTTTCCATCAGGAAACTCACGTTCCGGTGTGTATTTGTCTCTGTGGCTCTCTGCCTTTCCAGTTATTATCCCGGTATCAAACGGTGTGCTAACTCCCCATCCATAGCGCATCTGTTTCTCTAGTTTACTACGTTTGAGTCGTTAAAACAACCTACAACTGGTGTCGTAACTCACGTTTCACACCATGTCAGTCTACTTTACTACGTTTGAGTCGTTAAAACAACCTACAACTGGTGTCGTAACTCACGTTTCACACTATGTCAGTCTGCATTTTCTTTCTCAGTTCAGTTCAGTTCCGTGGTTTATTTAATGTCTTTTCATCGCCAGGTGATATTAGACACTTTTTTTTCCCTCTCTCTATCACTGAGTTGTCCCGTTAGTAAATGGGGCACTATAAATTCACGTTTCAGAGTGTTTATCTCTATGTTTCTCTATCTCCGATTGGTTATCCCGTCAATAAAACACGCACTGACTCACGATTGAGAATGCATCCGTCTGTGTGGTTCTGTACCCTTGAGTTGTAGTCCCGTCCGTCAAATGGTGCACTAATAAATGTTTCAGTGTGTGTTTATTTCTGAAGGGTTACCCTGTCAATAAAACACGCACTGACTCACGATTCAGAGTGTATCTGTCTGTGTGGTTCTTTACCTTTGAGTTGTAGTTCCGTATGTAAATGGTGCACTAAAGTACGTTCTCTCTCTCTCTCTCTCTCTCTCTCTCTCTCTCTCTCCTCTCTCTCTCTCTCTCTCTCTGAATGTTTATCCCTTCAATAAAACACACACTACCTCACAATACAGAACGTATCTGTCTGTATGTTTCTCTACATTGAGCTGTTGTCCCGTACACATGCGCGCGCACGCGCGCGCACGCGCACACACACACACACACACACACACACACACACACACACATACACACACACACACCAACACACACACACACACACACACGCGCGCGCGCGCATACACATGGGCCCATGCCCACACATCATACACCCCCCCCGAAAAAAAAATGGTAGGTAGGCACTCAAGGTCTGACCAGCGCGTTGGGCTAATGCGTAGGTCAGACATCCGCTGAGTCGTAGCCACGAGACCCTCTTCTTGAGTTGTCTCATCTTTGTTGTTAATTCATTTATCCATCAGCTTCAAATCATGCATAGTGTGGTCTCCAAACTTAGCGGATGTGGTTGTAGCGTGTATGGACTAGTCCGCACGCAGTGACGCCTCCTTGATGAAACTGAAACTGAAGTAAATGACACACTTAACTCACCTTTCAGCGTATGTCTGTATTGGTCTCTAGCTTTGAGTTGTCGTTGCCCCGTCAGTAACTGGTGCGCTTACGCCTTTCCAGAGCGCACCAGAGTTTCTCTGTCCTTTGACTCGTCATGCCCTCATTCAAAGCTGCTCTGTCTCATGTTCCAGAGTCAACGGTGCCTTGGCACTTTGACTCGTCATGCCCTCATTCAAAGCTGCTCTGTCTCACGTTCCAGAGTCAACGGCGCCTTGGCCCAGCTGCAGGAGTTTCAGGACGCCTTCAGCTGTCCAAAAAGCTCCAGCATGGTGGCCAGCAAGCGGTGCAGCCTGTACTGAGCATGCGCGCGCCTGTCTCCTCGGTAACGTGTCCGAGCTGCTGGGCACGTGACGAGGAAGTCCTTACCGGAAACGACGAGTCCTGACGCTGAACGGATTGGTGAAGTGAAATCGCCTGCCATGGTGAAGAGACAAGAAATTTCAAACTGCTTTTCCATTTTCGAGAGTAATTTTACAGCGACATTTCACACACACACACACACACACACACACACACACACACACACACACACACACACACACACACACACCACCTCCCCCACCCCCACCCCCCACCCCCAGCCAACTTACAAACAAGTCTTCGAACAAAATTAAGGCAGCACCCCAAAAATCCTAGACATTTGTGACCTATCTTAAGCTGAGAACTCAAAATCTAGAACTCAAAACCTGGGTTCGGAGCTAAAAATGGAAACCGAGTGAATGATTAATTGATGGATTTCTTGACTGAATTATCCAAACGTGTATATTTGTTGTTGTTGTCGTTTTATTAATGGTGATGCAGTTAATTTGGGATAGAATGCAATTCGGAAAAGGGAATAGTGGGAGGGGATGGATTAAGGGGAGAATAAAGATAGCAATGATATACGTGTGTGTGTGTGTGTGTGTGTGTGTGTGTGTGTGTGTGTGTGTGTGTGTGTGTGTGTGTGTGTAAGTGTGCGTGTGTGCGTGTGTGCGTGTGTGTGTGTGTGTGTGTGTGTGTGTGTGTGTGTGTGTGTGTGTTTGGAACACTGTGCTTCTTGAGCTCCGTTCCTGACATTATACAATTTTCGACCCCATCTCTGAAAAATCCGGGTGCTAAGACGCAAAATCCTGAGTACAAGATTTCAGCGGGAAAATAATCCGTCTGCTACCATGGGCAGCACTTTCTCACCCAAAGTCAGTCTGGTGTCGCTTTAGCTGCGATCCGGATTCTCAAGTGACCTTCGGTTCACCTTGACTTAGGTTCAAGGACATGAAGCACAAGCCTTTTTTTCATTTGGGCGTCTCCTGCGCTCACCATCAGAGGACCCTTTAGGATTGAAATTTTCAAAAATGATCGGTTTTCATGATTCTGTAAGAATGGCACAATGCTGCATGTATTTGTCTGGGTTTTTTTTTTTTACGATTCCTTGGTCAATTCTGGAAAGATTCATCTTTTGGTGCACGTTAATTATCATTATTATGGGAAAAGAATTCCAACTTTTGGCGTCTGTATATTACCCTTGTTATTATTATTATTATTATTATTATTATTATTATTATTATTATTATTATTATTATTATTATCACTGTTGTTGTTGTTGTTATTGTTATTTTATTATTATCATTATTGATTGAACAATAACTGACAGTTGAAATCCAGTGATATTTGACAACATTATAGAGGATACCACAAAGGAAGCCATTCCACGTTGACCAAACCTTGACCTACGGAATGCCAGTCCAGGTCACAATGGGTGATACTTGTGTATTATAGGAACGAGGGTTTGTTTGTTTTTTGTTTGTGTACCGTAGCATGATTATCCTGTTTACTCCATCATATATTCAGTGCTTTTCAATTGTTACAAGCCTGTTTTACTATTTTGTTGTGTGTGGGGTTTTTTCACAAGGGAGAACGAGGTCCCCAGCCATTGCTGTTTGGTTCCTTTTCGCCTGTAACCAGTTGCCTCAGAAACCTGTCGGTGAAGACCGTGCAGTTGTGGAAACGATTATTATTGTTTTCCTCTTCCTTTTCTTCTTTTCCACCTCTTATTCTTCTTCTGCTTCTTCTTCTTCTCCTTCCTTAACTCCTTGGACAGTCATTGGCACACCACATTGAAGAACAGTTCACCAGATTATTCCCACAGGTCTGTCGGTTTCGCGCCAAAACTTAAATCTCTGCCAATCTTTTCCCTGTCAATTCTGCAATGTTGTGAGTCCTTTATTGTTGTTGTTGTAGTTCTTTGTCTCTCCCTTCGTCTCCCTCCCTCAACAGCTCCCTGAAGAATTGTTCTGACAAGGTGTGTGGAGCCTGTCATTCGGCCGTTACAACGTAGGCCTTTTTTTTTTCTTTTGGTGGCAGTAGACCTTTACATGGTCCTGACTCTTGCTTGGTGGCTGGCCACGCCTCTTCGCCGGTGATGTGATTAATGTGTCTACTGCTCGGTGTCTTGTGGCAGCATGTCATTGCCATGGCTGTGATTCTTCTGTCCAGACCCGCTGCCAGAATCGGCGTCTCAGAAGCGTTCAAGAAGATGGAACATACCGGAGCATGCAGGGCCCTTAACTTGTGTCTCATGGAGATGTTTCTGCCCCTCCATGCAGCTTTCACTCTGGCCAGTGCTGGAGTTGTCTTTCCTGGCCTTAAGAGCGTTGCACTGAAATCCGTTTGGTATCCTTGTTTCAACGCTAATGCTGTGTCTGGCGCCGGGGAAAAGCGTTCATTTTGAGTTAAGGGCATGCGATCGCTTCGGAACCAAAAGTTAACTCCCTTATTTAATACTTTTCTTTTTTGAACAATAGTTGTTTCACAATGAGCACAATTGTGTACACATCAATACAACACTGAGCATAATCTAAAGAAAAAAACATCATGTATAAAGGAAAACACAAAGCGGGTAAGAACGCACAAGGAATATGATGATAACGTCAAGGTCACAGCTGGAAAAGGAACTTTCCATACAACGGTCGGAGGATATCACCTGGGGTGCCTATGTTGAAATAACTTTTCTGTGTGTCAGACTGTTTGTTCTAACATGGCGAAATGAAATTGTTTGATATGATAGATAGTGCAGGTAGTCAAATCATGAAGTTACAAGCTTCGGACAGTTGGTCAGGGTCCTGGCTCGGGGATCACATCGTGACCGTTATTCATGGATGTTGAGTGGTTCCACCTGGTCATCCTCTCAGATGGCAGCTTGCTTCAAAACAGGCTGAAAGACTCCAATAGAACGGATAGTAGAAGACTGAGCTTATGCAAACACACTCTCTGCAGGGGAATGTTATATTTACTCTTTAATAGAGTTCGGATACATTATTTGTTTGGTTGGTTTGGGTTAAGTTTTTATTTATTTATCTATTTATTTTGTTTGTTCATTTATTCTGTCATACTTTCAAGTTTCGTGCTGCAAAGTTTCCTTACATTTGAAATTATATGATTGTTCTGTTGATGCTTTCATTTTTTTTTTTTTTTTTTTTTTTTGCTGACCTATTGTTGTTTTGATTTATTTTTAGGTCCAAGTCTTTCGTTTTCGATATCTGTACATATGAATAAATGTATGAATATTTTTAGATAGTGTATGTACATATCAGATTTTTTGCCGCACGTGTGTACGTAGAGCTTTCTTTCTTTGCCGCACGTGTGTACGTAGAGTTTTCTTTCTATTTTTTTTCCTAGTGTTTCTTTCTATTGTGTGTATGTACTTTGTGGTTAGATCTTTCTCTCTCTCTCTCTCTGTCTCTCTCTCTGTCTCTCTCTCTGTCTCTGTCTCTCTCTCTCTCTCTCTGTCTCTCTCTCTCTCTCTCTCTCTCTCTCTCTCTCTCTCTCTCTGTCACACACGCACACGCACACACGCACGCACGCACACACACACACACACACACACACACACACACACACACACACACACATGACACGACATGACATAACATGACATGACGTTTTTTAAAAGTGCATTTCCCATACTCAAACTTGCCCCCCCCCCCCCCCCCTCACCCCCTTCCCGCTCCTCCGTCTTTCGTACACCTCAAACTCTCCCCCACCCACCTCCCACTCAAGCGTATGCCGCCTCTCCCTCCCTCCCTCACTGATGCTATATCCTCCACCACTTTCCGAACTTGTAAATGAGCAAACCATCGTGCACAAAGGTGCCGTGGTAATCTGAATTTTTTTTGTTTTTTTTTTTAATCCTTTTGTTGAACTGTGATCGTTTGAAACAAGAAGTCCAGTGGCACTGTGACTGACCCATATACACTGTGACTGACCCATATACACTGTGACTGACCCATATACACTGTGACTGACCCATATAGTTTGATGTCGTGTGTGAAAGAAATGGCAGGTTTATTGCATTTTCTCAACATATCAA
>JAFLJL010017129.1:0-12500 GCA_018398815.1 Conus ventricosus
CTGGTCGTGATGCAGGGGTTTAGTGCGGCTATAACTATAAGCACTGAATTCATAGCATCGTCCACTTCATTGTCATTCCTTGATCGCCCAGGAAAGTGTCGTCCTTTCATCTGCCCGTGTTGACCTTTCCTTCGTTCCTTTCTTCCTCACGCCCTGTGCACTAACAGGCCCCTCCACTCCCATCATCTGACCCCGCCCGTTTCCCCACCCCCTCCCTTCCCTCCCATCCCCCACTGACCCGGTGTCGCGTGAAATCTGGGAACGTAATATCTGGGAACGCGTTCCCAAAATGTACTGTGATATCTGGAAGGCCCGTGATGTCTGGGAACGTGGTCTTTCAGAGCTCAGAAGGGCAGAAAGAAGACGAGAAAAGAACGGATTTTCGAGATAAGGTAGGAAACAATTTATTTAGGTGCAGTTGAGATCTTTGGCCTTCTTGTCACTTTTTTTTCCATTAATTTCTTGGCATGATATTCACAAAGTTCACAGATTTCACAATTGGAAGTTCAGGAAATCTGGGAACGCGTTCCCGGATATCACGGTAAATCTGGGAACGCGTTCCCAGATATCACGGTAAATCTGGGAACGCGTTCCCAGATATCACGGTAAATCTGGGAACGCGTTCCCAGATGTCACGGTTCCCAGATGTTATACGACACCGGGCCCCTGAACCTCCCTTCTGATTATACCCACACCCATCCCTATCACACTCTTCTTTTAACCTCTCTCTCTCTCTCTCTCTCTCTCTCTCTCTCTCTCTCTCTCTCTCTCTCTGTTGTCGGTACAACTGAGAGTTTATCTGACAATAAATTAGTTTCAGTCAGTCAGTCATCGTGTGTGTGTGTGCGTGCGTGTGTGGTGTGTGTGTGTGTGTGTGTGTGTGTGTGTGTGTGTGTGTGTGTGTGTAGGCCAATTGTGTGTGTGTGTGTGTGTGTGTGTGTGTGTGTGTGTGTGTGTGTGTGTGTGTAGGCCAATGTGTGTGTGTGTGTGTGTGGTGGTGGTGGTTTAATTTTACGTCTTTTCATCCGGCAGATGATATTAGACGGGGAAAAAAAAAAAAAAAAAAAAAAAGGGGGGGGGGGGGAACAAAAAACAACAACAACCACTTAAGTCATTTCAACACATACATCTGCATACACTTATGAAAAAGAAAACAGCATATCAGTTAAGGACCTTCATAATAGTCTAGCTACATCAGAACTGGCTAAAGTGGCGGCAAACTCAATTATGCATGAGTCAGACAGAACTTGACTCTCATTTTCATATTTGTCAAGATTGATACCTTTCGCCTTATACATTTTAGTTAAAACTGGACAATCTAATAGAAGATGGTGCACAGAGATGAATTTTCCACAGACACACACAACTTCAGGAGAAAATTTGGTCTACCATGTGTTCAGCCTTAATTTTGTGATAATCTTAGCAAGATGGCGTGAGCAGCTAGGCAGTGTGTAGCATTTTTCACAGAAAAAGGTTTTGTAAACGTAGTGTTCCAGGTTCAATAGTATTTCACACTTGGAAGGATGTAATGGCAAATTTAGCACACATTCTGAACAGTTTTGTGCACCAAGTTTAGCTAGATTATCTGCTATTTCATTCCCTCTGAGACCACAATGTGAAGGAATCCAACAGAAGGCTCTTGTCCGCTCCAAGTTAAAGTATGGACAAGAAGTTTACTTTTCAGCGCCAAAGTATCTTTTAAAAAAGTTACAAAGTATTGACAGTAAAGCTATTAAATTAGGTTTAGGAGTTCCTGTACAAACAAATACATATAAGAGCTACAAAGCAGCGAATATCTTACCTTTATCGGAGCAAAGATGTCTAGAAGTAGCCAAATATGTGATTCGAAGCTTGTCAGTAAAAAATTCAGTTGCTGATGATATTTTTGTAAATTCGAATAAAGATTTTCCAAGTAGAGCCAAGGAAATTTCATATATTCAGCCAATAATGAATTATACCGCTGAACTTATGTCTAAGTGTAATGTAGATTTAACATCGATTCCAGAGTTCCCTACGGTTCCGATGATGCCTCCTTGGGAACACTTGAGTGGAAATTTTGATTATGAGTATACGGTCTCAAAGAAAAAAGAAAATATTAACATTCTAGTGAACGATGTGAAAGAACACCTAGAAAATTCATATCCTAATCACCTTAAAATCTATACTGATGGTTCAGTTATGGACACAGCTGACAGCGGTTCTGGTTTCGTTATTCCAAGTCTGAATATAGGAAAACATTTTCATCTCGGAAAGGGATT
This sequence comes from Conus ventricosus, assembly GCA_018398815.1. Lineage (NCBI taxonomy): Eukaryota > Metazoa > Mollusca > Gastropoda > Neogastropoda > Conidae > Conus > Conus ventricosus. The sequence continues at coordinate 2,259 of JAFLJL010017129.1, forward strand.
TTCAATATTCACTGCAGAACTGTATGCTATACTGATGGCTTTATTTTGTGTATATAGTACTCCAATATCCTTTTTTAGTGTGCTGTTTTGTGTTGATTCCAAGTCTGTTTTGCAAGCACTGCAAACTTGGGATTGTAAGGCCAGAAAAGATTTGTTATATGAAATAAGGTACCTGATACACTGTATTATGTCTCAGGGTGTGTGTGTGTGTGTGTGTGTGTGTGTGTGTGTGTGTGTGTGTGTGTGTGTGTGTAGGCCAATATGTGTGTGTGTGTGTAGGCCAATATATATGTGTGTGTGTGTGTGTGTGTGTAGGCCAATATGTGTGTGTGTGTGTGTAGGCCAATATATGTGTGTGTGTAGGCCAATGTATCTCCCCCCTCCCCCCCCCCCCCCCCACTTTTTTTCCCTTTCCTTGTACGCAGGCTGATATCCCTGCGGACACTCCCTGTATAAACAGGCAAGGATTAATCCCAGCTACCCAACAAAGGGAGTGGAGTTTTGTGTGTATGACCGTTTTTTGTTTTTATTATCCCGCCATTAAGGCAGCCATACTCCAAGTTCGGGGAAGGTGCATGCTATGCGTAACGTGTCATCCATACCAACGGCCAAACTGGCCTTCTCTTCCGTAAGTTGGTGATGGGGTTTTACGTGTGTGCAAGATGTTCTGCGTGCGTCCACACACGGAACCTCGGTTTATAGTCTCATTCGGACTATGGGAAATGGAGTCAGAACCAATGTTAACAGTCCCTCTGTACCGAAACGGCCCGGCGGAGATTCGAACCCGCAATCCCATGATTGCCAAGATTACGAGTCCGACGCTTGATCACTGATGATGATGATTATCATAGTTATTATTGTCATTATTATATATTATTATCATTACTATTATTGTTATCGTTATCAAAATCATTATCATCATTATCACTATTACGTTATACATCATCACCACCATAATCATAATTATAGTTTTACTGGCTCCCTCAAGATTCACCCTTTGTCCGTTACTTTTCCTCACAGATGAAAGGGACATCAATCACATCACTGGGTATGGTAAGTCTGAATTCAAAGGACGGCCACTCTGCCACGACTGGTCACGTCAGCGTTTTGTGCCCAGCCTGTCCCAAATGCTTGTCGTCATCTCTCATTGACGTAGGCCTAACTGTTGACGTTTATTTCATTTCACGCTTAGATTCGAATTTCACCACTTTTATCGGCATTGTCACACTGAGTTTGATTCCAGTCACCAAAAAACATTCATGAAGACCTGGTATTCTTTGCTAACTGTGGTGGTGGAACCGTGTCAGAATGCTTAATTCGCAGATTCATTATGACCTAGTGCCAGCGCTCACCCCGAGTGACTTCACCACACGGCAGAAACCAGGACGACGCATCCGCTCCACCAGAGACAAGAATACGTGGCCTACCGTATACCTGTCACAAAACCCAGTGGAGAACTATACATGGAACAACGACAGGTGCTACTGCGTTCCTGAAACACACACCGATCAGTACCGTCATTCATATTTCCCAAAGACAATAATTGAGTGGAACCACCTCGACAATACCATCGTCCACCAAAAGTCAGTCGACAGTTTCAAGTCGGCTCTGGCAAAAGCCAGAAGCCGATAATATCATTGCGCTGCGTACCCCCCCCCCCCCCCCCCCCCCCCCCCCCCCCCCCCGTCGCTCCTATGCCAATAAATGGATGATTAGCGACGTATAGATCCAGATCCAGACCTGGAATTACTTGCTAGCTGTTAGGCTATTGTGGAAGCATGCCAGACTGTTTCTTTTGATGCCTTCACGTAGCTTCACTCTACTGATTTCCCCCTAGTCAACTCGTGATGTGTATGGCATGGCCTATCTGGAAGCTCCCACCAGGGCTGCAGGTCAGTCCAGAGCAGAACAAGACAGGATCCAAGTTTAATGCCAGGACTCAAACTCAAAAGTAAATCAAATATTGAAACTAATCCACAAAAAAAAAAAAAAAAATCACCAACCATGCCTAGCCGAAATCGAATGAAAAACATGATTTCTTGTGAAAAGATTAAAATCACAACAGGCGAAACATCTTGGGGAAAAAGATGCTTACAAATTCCACAACAAACTGTGTTTGTCTTCGATTGTAGACGCCCCACGACAAGTTTCTCTAAGGATTTGCACAATGGAGCTTCATTTGTCTTTAGGGATAAGCTTTGTCTTGCTGTCTCTGATCCGATGTGGTTATATGTGGCTGCTTTTCTTGTTACAAATCAGTGGTGTCATGCGGAGAAAATGTCGGTTCTTTTTTAATCTGCGATGTTTGCACAAAATATTACTTAACTTATGTCTAATCAATGTATCAAGTGAAGATTGTAGCACAATTTGTAAGAAAATGTCAACTTTGTAAGATTGAAAGTATCATTGAAAGCATTAATTCATGATCTATGGACTTCATGATTCAATGGCATCTTCACGCAAAAGATGATCGGAGAGGTCTTTTCAATGTTATATAGTTTTGCCCAGTTTGGAAGTCTGCAAAAAAGGGACTGCCTCTCTTGGGCTTTACTTCAGATATGGCTTTGATTCAAATAGTAAACATGGAACAGTCATCTCTTGACTTTACTTCAGATATGGCTTTGATTCAAATAGTAAACATGGAACACACACACACACACACACACACACACACACACACACACACACACACATATATATATATATATATATATATATATATATATATATATATATATATATATATATTGTTGGACATGCAAAAACATACATGCAGGTGTTACACAATTAGTACATGTATGCAAGAAACACAATTAGGACATGTATGCGAGAAACACAGTCACATACACTTAACACGTAGGCCATAGCAGGTAAACGTGAATGCACACACACACACACACACACACACACACACACACACACACACACACACACACACACCACATACAATACACACAACGACGACAACAACACCCAACGACACTAATGCAGCTACAACGACGAGGACAACAACAGCAACAACAACGGCAACAACAACGATGACTTTGACGACGATAGCAACAACAAATGGTGACAAGAACAATGACCACGACCATGGCACAACAGCAACAAGAACAAAGAAAAATATGAGGAACAACAACTCCATGTTTCCCACTCTCCCCCCCCCCCCCCTCCCTCTCTCTCTCTCTGTTTGTATGGTCAGAGCAGGTAATTGTGGGTAGGGGAGGGTGAAGGGGGAGGGCGGGAGGAGATAGCTGGAAAAACAAGAACACACACACAGACGCACATAAACAAAGCAAACCAACCCAAACCAACAGTAGCCATATGAAGCACGAACCTGTTTCAGCACCTTTCCCCATCACCCCACACCACCCACACTATTGATCCTCTCCAGTACCATGTGTTGCCGCCCAGTCTGTCATCCCAGACTGTCGTAACCATGGCAGCCTGGCCAGCTATCAGCAGTGACGACAGCAGCTGAGCAGTCCAAGTGCCGGGTCAGCAGAACGGGGGACACCCGGGTAGCCGAAATGGCAGCCATGGTGGGACCCCGCGGCTGATCAATAATTGACTAGGTTCCCCTATCGTCTGCCAGCTAAAATGGAAGGGGAGGGAGAAGAACGGCTTCTGATATTTTGTGGAGGTGCGGTATGGACAGGACAGTGGAGGGGGGGGGGTGGGAAGAGGAATGTCGTAGGCGGCAATGAAGGGGAGAGGATGCGGCGATAGGTCTATAGAAAGTGGCATTTTACCAGCCAAGGGAAAGAACTGAATAGCAATGTTCCCCACCATCTCTATAAAATGCGACGAGGGGAAATTTCTTGGCTTACGTAATCTCTCTCTCTCCCCTCTCTCTCTCTCGGGAGTGAGTTGTCGTCAGCTTCAGGAGAGGTTGTGTTTTTCGATAGTAGAGGAAAAAAAATATAATTTTCATTAATTAATCAAGATTGTGAGTCGACCTAACCTGATGACCTGCTACATAGACACCTACCGAGTGGCCGTGGGCTGCTTTGCGGGTTTGTTTTGGTGAAAATACTGACCGGGAAAGCCAAAATAGCCGCTTTGCGTGTTCGTGCTACAAGGTGCAGGGACTGTCCGCCATGTTGACCGTCTACACGTTGCTGTTGTGTCTCCTCATTGGTGGCATTGAGCCAAACCCCGACCAAACCGAAACAAAGTGTCAACCGACAAAGATAACCAAATCAGCGGCAACTTGGACACGACGACACCAACAACACAAACTCTGGAAGGTCTCTCTTCATGCATGAAGTCAATCATGGATTCAGTCAGTCGACTGGAAAAATCTCAAGGGGTCTAGTGTCTGACATGAACCAGAAACTTCACGGCGTAGGTGAGTCCATTAGACAAACTATACATGAGAGCACTCAGTCTTTGAAGAAAGATATTTCTTTACTCCAGTCTCGTGTAGACTTTGTTGACAGCAAAGTGGAGGAAAACAGAGAACACATCAACAGACTAGAGCGGGAAAATGAAATGATAACAAACAGGCTGAAGGAAATGGAAGAAGATCTGGACAAGTTAGAGAGCCATTCCAGAAGGAACAACGTCAAATTTTACGGTATTACGGAAACAGTTGGGGAAAATTTTCAAGCGTGTGCCAACAAAAAAAGGGTCCCCCGCTAAACGAGTTTTTCGTGAACAAAGTATGGGACACCAGGGAAGTCGACAGAGCTCATCGGCTGGGGAAACCCAACCCACACAGTGATAAACCCCGCCCAGTAATCGTATGCTTTCATCGATGGTTGACAAAATGATTCTCTTTAAATCCGGAGATGCTCGTTCCGCCCTCAGTGAGGCTGGTATCCGATTTCGTCAGACCTGGACAAGGAGAACTGGCTGCTCGGTTGAAAGAGGTTCAAGAAGAAGGAAAGTTTGGCTACTTCAAAAATGGTAAAATTACACACAAGAGAGAGACAGAGGCCAACATTAACAGCAAAACAACCAAATCTGCTAAATCTAAACAAGGAAGATTTCCACTCGGACCCCTTTGTCGGTGTGTTGAAGACAACAAAAAAAACTGATTGCGTTGAGACTGGCGACCACAACAGCAATTACAGTGTCACCCCTCCGCGCAACAGCTCCGACAAAGTCCGCGATCACCCCCATTCCCATTGTACAGTGACATGGTAGCCAACAGACATCCAGACACCGGTGGAACATCTAAAACTGCCAGCAGAGAATCACAACACAAACGACTCCACTGCAGGAATAGTAATGGTGAAGCATGCTCCGGGAATTCCCAGTGTAATGTCAGAGACATTCCTGAAGCTGTGACGAGACACAACAGTACACCAGCAAATCCATGGTGACCGGAATTCCCAGAATACTGCACGTGCACCCCGAGGTAATGACGGCAAGGCCAGCTACAAGGCGAAGTGTGGGGAACGATTTCAATCTAACAAAACACCTGAACTTCTAATCGGCCCACCACACACGCCACCAGTCCCAGACGGTGGTCTCATCACAAACAGACCAGCCCTCATCTCAAACAGTATGACGTCTGCACGTAAAGTCTCAATGGTGTCGTCAGCACCTGCAAAACTCGAACAGGGAATAGGGACTCGGCCCTGCCATGTCACCGCTCAGATTTCTACTATGACAACACAAGACAAAACGACTGATACTGAGGTGTGACAGCTAGCACAACGCATATACGACGACAGATTCTGTCATTTGACAGCTGGCACACCACGAGCTCTACGTCCGAAAATTTGTGACAGCCGAACAACGCAATATAGTAAAATTTGACGCTGACAGTGGACAGCTGACACTACACAACAAGCAGAGACATCACATCATGGTTTACATATACTGAATTGGAACTTTGGGAGGGAGGGCTTTTGTCCAAGCTTGGCTTCAAGATGCTGTAAATATATTAAGTTTTTTTGACATAGTGTGCCTGACCGAAACCTTCGTGGAATTGATATTCAGCTAAGTGTTTTTGAAGTTCGATTCTTATTTTGCACTGCTAAGAAGCTAAGCCAACAGGGAAAGGGAGTTCTGGGGGGTGGTAGTTCTAAATCAAAGGTGCCTCATCGTTACATTAAAAGGGATTCATATTGTTTACGAGCAAACATTTTATGTTTAAAAATGAACAAAGACCTGCTAAACACAGAAAAAGATGTGGTTATGTTGTCATTTGTAATGTACCGCCGTACGTTTCTCCATAATATAGTACGCCCGAATACCAGGATGGCAATCGATTTGATGGAACAGTGTTTAACAAAATGTTTGGGAAACATTAGATATTTTCTACCTTCTTTTGTGTGGGGATTTTAATTTGCCCGTCTGGAAACAAAAATACTGTATGTGTAGAGAGGACATACCCCACAATGGTAAAGAAACTTTTGAAGGGACGTCTGAAGATTTTAATATTTAATGTTTTTGAAGAAAGTTGATGATGTCTGTCAAGTTTTTGATTGCTCTATTCTAATGGATGTCATTTTTTCAACTCAGAAGAGAATGTAACCTTATTTATCACAACGGGGTCAAGCCTGATTGACTATTTTTGTGCTTCCAACGACTCTGTACACAAAACATTTTATGTCACTTGTTGTTGAAAACCGGATAGAATCCATCACTTGCCTGTGTCCCTGACCGTGGTACAACACGGACAGACCGAGAAACTGCACGTGCTGTAAAAGTAAAACGGAAAAACTGGTTTGGGATGACAGTAAAATACACGTGTTTTTAGATTCTCTCCGATCAGGGGAACCCCAGGAAAAGTTGTTCCCGCGCATTAGCTGCCACTGACACTGATTCAACGGTGCGGTTGGCTTGTTCGTGGAGTGCCTACTGTCAGCGGCAAAGTGCATGAATAAAACAGTTTTTAAAACGGCAACAACCAGAAGAAAGAGGCGGAAGGGTTGACAAGGATTGTCATCAAAGCAAAAAAGATTCAAAAGACAAAGTTGTAAAAATTTAGACGCAAAGATCAGAACCAAACTGGCAGGATTCTTTGAGAGCAAACAGTCGTACCAAACTGTAATCAAGGAAAAGAGAAAGGCATTTAAAAAAGCGAAAGCAATGCCCTCATGAATCATATAGGAAACCCCAAAGCTGTTCTGGAAAGAAGTCAATTCATGTTTGCACTTAAGTCCAAGGATGTCTGGGGTGAAAAAACACAAAAGACAGAGGGTTTGATCATTTCAGTGAAGTGTTCAAATCAAACCATTGCGCTTCAAAATGAATCTAATGTTCATGATTCTATTGATTTTGCTACACTACCAAAAATTGACGTACTCGATCAAGCCATTACTGAAAGTGAGGTTCGAAGAGCACTACGACACTCTGGCAAAGCTTGTGGCGCAGATCAAATCCTGGGAAATGCTGAAGTCAGCAGAAGAGTTAGTATGCGAGTTTCTAACAAGACTATTCAATTCCCGTTTTTCTGTCGGGGACTTTTCCAGACATTGGGGCGTGAAGCCACCATTGTGCCCCATTTTTTAAGAAAGGTGACCGTGAAATCCGTCCAACTATAGAGGAATACACTCCTGAGCTTGATCGGAAAATGTTACACATCTATTTGAACAATCGTTTATATTTCTGGTTGGAAGATAAATTACAAATTGTCAGAAACACAGGCGGGGTTCAGAAAAGGATACTCTACCACGGATCAAAGTATTTACCCTATACTCCGTAATTCATAAGTATTAGACAAACCTGAAAACATTATGTATGTTTCGTCGATCTAAAAAAGGGCGTATGACTCGGTTCAACATGCAACCTTATTGAGAGCCCTGGTCAAAGCTGGCACATCATGTACATTTACCAAAGCAGCATGGCGATGTAACGAGTTTTACAAGCACGCGTACGTGTGCAGACGACTTCACGGACTGTTTCGATTGCCACCCAAGGTTTTAACAGGGATGCGTTGCAAGACAACATTTTTCTCCGTAATCATCAATCAGTTATCAGAACAATTGTCGGTAGACGGAAAGCATGGGTACAAAATCTGTCCCGGTCTTGTTGAACTTTCATTCTGATGTTTGCAGATGATCTTGCTCTACTGTCAAGTTCGCCATCTGGCTTACAGAACCCGATTAATTGTTTAGTTAAGGCCTGTTCTGATCTCAAACTTGAAATAAATTGTGACAAAACCAAAGTGATGGTTTTAGGGAAAGGGGGGGTTCCTTGGAAACATGAGAAAAGGATGTTGGAACAGAACAACTCGAAGTCGTTAACAGCTATGTATTTTCTTGGCTTTACTTTCACAACTACCATGAGCGCTTATCAAGCAGAAAAAAGCTTAGCGATCAAAGGCAAACGATAACTACCGACATTATCCGATCTCTGAGACGAATCGATAGCATGACGAGAGAAAACGTTTTTCAAACTGTTCGACACAGTAGTTCAACCGACTCTTTTATACGCCCGGAAAATTGGGGACCGTTGCAAGACAGTAAACAGGTAGAAAGGTCCATTTGTATGCTTGCAAAAAGTTCTTGAATGTGCCTGTGCGCACACCATCACTCATGGTCTACGGGGAACTAGGACGGTTTCCCCCTTCAAGTGAACTGGTTGTTCAGAGCTGTGAAATACTGGCTACGTAAACAAAAGATGGACACAGATCGGGCCCACCCAAAGCAAGCTTTCGACCTTCTAAATAGGCTAGATAACCAAGGGAAAATAACTGGGTCACAAAAACTAGAATACTTTTACAGACATTGGGTTTCAATTTCGTTTGCTTAACCAAAGTGAAAAATGATTTAATGTTTCTGACTGGGTTTTAACAAAGAATTGCAGACTAGCAAACAAGAGTGGTTTGCAGACATAAGCGACAGTAGAAAGTTTCACCTTGTATACATCATTCAAAACAATGCTTGTACAAGAAAAATATTTTTCTGAAGTTAAGATAAATGCTTCAGAGAATCCCTTGACGAGGTTCAGATTAGGGGGAGCGACATAAACTCTCCAGAAATCGTTTCATGCGGGATACTTCTGCGGGTATGAATGACTGTCCCTTCTGTGCAGATGAAATAGAGGATGAAAAACATGTTTTGTTTTTGTGTCTTCAGTACAACAATATTCGCCCCAATATTTTCAGAACTATTCCACCTCATTTCGAAAACCAGTATCTGATAGAAATTTTGACATGTGAAAATGCTAACATTACTCGTCGGCTTGCTTGGTTTTTGTACAAATGTTTTGAAATAAGAAAAAAGGCCAATTGCTAAAGGTTTCATAGTAATGTGTTAAAAAGATAAATCTCCAGAAGTTATCAGATGAATGTATACGCATGGAATGAAAAACAAATAAGTTTTTGTCACGCCCCCACTTATGCCTGTAAGAATTTTGTCGGATTATTGCTTTCAGTATGATTTCTTCCCTCTTGAAATGATTTGTAACGTCACTCACCCTGTGCCATAAGTCATTAAATGTTCGAGTTCTCTCTCTCTCTCTCTCTCTCTCTCTCTCTCTCTCTCTCTCTCTCTCTCTCTCTCTCTCTCTTATATATATATATAATATATATATATGAGAGAGAGAGAGGGGGGGGGGGGGGCATCTTATGTTTGTTGTCAATCGGATCGCAACATCAAACTGCGAACACGACACTCTACCTCTAAACCACAGACAGGTCAGCATAAATGCGCTTGAAACTGAAGGGGGATGGGCAAGGGGGTGGATTGAGGTAAACAACAACTGGATGAGGAAACATGGGGGAGGGAGGGAGGGGGGGGGTGATCACACCACCCACATGACTGCGATCAGAACTCACATGGTCAGGATTGTCATGGCCTCAGTGATAGAGATCAATCTTCTGGTAACCATGACGACACGTGTTGTCGCTGTTATCTGACAGGCAGAATAGTGGCATCAGCAGATGTAGATGGCATGTGTGATCTCCTCTCCTCCCACCCCTACTCTCTCTACCCCCCCCCCTCTCTCTCTCCCTCTCTCTCTCTCTCCTCTCTCTCTCTCTCTCTCTCTCTCTCTCCTCTCTCTCTCTCTCTCTCTCCCTCCTGTCCCCAATCCTTGTTCTGCACACACTTCACACTCATGACGTGTACTTCCAGTTCTACACACACTTCACACTCATGACGTGTACTTCCAGTTCTACACACACTTCACACTCATGACGTGCACTTGCAGTCCTCGTTCTACACACACTTCACACTCATGACGTGTACTTCCAGTTCTACACACACTTCACACTCATGACATGTAGTTCCAGTTCTACACACACTTCACACTCATGACATGTAGTTCCAGTTCTACACA
>JAFLJL010017129.1:17500-33019 GCA_018398815.1 Conus ventricosus
TATCTGGCTTTTTACAGAGATTTTGTTTCCCCCTTTTTTACAATTTTCTTCAAGAAAACCCGTGTTGTCGTTGTTGTTTATAAAATAAAGTCAATTCTCTACAGAGCCACAGTTTTGGGTTTTGCTTTGATCTAACTTTCCAAGCGCCCGTGCGTCTTTTATCTAATTCTCCTGCAAGCATCTTTGTCTTTTTTTTTATTCTAAGTTTTCTCGCAAAGAGTTGTTTCTGTTATATTTTATATATCTTAACCAGTTGTGCTGCTGTAATCTTGTACCCTCTTGAACCGCTTTGTCTGTTGTTTATTTTTTCTTTACAAGAGGAAGTCTGTTGTCTGCCGTTTAACAAAATATTTCCTCTCTTACAGAAAACCCGGTTTTCCGTTGTTTAAAATGTATTACTACGGATTTGTTGTCGTTTTTATCTAGATCTAATTACGAGCCAGTTGGGGTTTGTTTTAAATCCCCATAAATACCAGACTGGCATCTGTTTTGTTGTTTTAAAACAAAGTTGTTTCTCAGGCCAGCATTTTTCAAAAATTTTTATCAAACTTAAGTATTCCTACGTACACCGTCTTTTTCTCCTGTTTATTAAGTAATTCAATTTTCCAGGGCTTTGGTCTTTTTTTCGTTTAAAGTATTTTAAAGGGGGGATTTTTCCTGTCAAACAAAGTTTTTAACAGGGCGGGCTGGTTTGTCTTGTTTTTATCAAATCAAATATTTCTAAGGACGAGATCGGGTTTGTCGGGGGGGTTTTCCTGTTTCTCTCCTGGGAGACAAAATCTTTTGTTGTTTTCAAAGTATTTCTCCTTCAGGATCTGGTGTTTTTGCTTTATTTTTATATCTCTCTACAACCACCTGTTGCCTTGTTTGATTATTAAAATTTTTTTCTTTAACCAGTTGTTTTCCTTTTTTATCCAATGTTCCTTTCTAAATGCACGAAGTTTTCCCCGTCTGTTTGGATTAAATCTTTCCCAGAAGTTTGTTTCTGTTTTTATCAAAGTTTTATCTTTAACCCAAAGGGGCACCTGGCGCGTTTTTCTAATTTTTTTCCAGAGGTTTTGCTGTTAATTTTTCTAGTATCTCTCTCAGCTCTGTGGTTTTGTGTTTAATTTTAATTTCATTTCCCCTAAAGCCAAATTTTTTTGTCTATTTGGGTTTTTCATAAGTTCTTTGGGGAATTGTGTTTGCTTTTTATTAAGTTTCTACCAGGGCCCGGGGTTTTTTTTTTGGGCAAAATTTTGGGTGTTTTTTTAAAATTCAGGGGGCAGAAAACAGCTGGCTTGATATAAAGTTTTTTTGGGGGAAACAAGTTGCTTAAGTTATAAAGTAATTCTCAAGAGGAAAGGGGGGGGTTTACAGAAAACTCCCCCGTTGTGCTTTTTAGGGTTTTCCCCTTTTTTTATCTTTTTCTTTGTTTTTTTTAAAGTTACTGGGCGGGGTTGCGTGAAACCCCTTTTGTCTTTGTTTTTTTTTTTAAAAAATTCTAAAGCCGTTTGGGGTGGGTTTAAAAAAAGATCCCAAAAAAGGCCCCCAAATTTTCTAAATTTTCTTTCGCAGGGGTGTTTTTTTTAAAAATTTCACAGCAGGGGTGCCCCATGTTAAAACTTTTTAAAAATTTTTGGGGGCTGCTTAAAAAATCAATTTTCTTTTTGGAGCCCTTAAGTTGTTATCAGAAGACAGTCTGTTGTCTGTTGGTTTATCAAAGTATTCTCTTACAGAGCGTGTCTCGTTATGTCTGCTGTATCATATTCTAAGTATCTCTCTGCAGAGCAGTCTCTTGTCTGTTGTTTATCAAAGTATTTCTCTGCAGAGCCAGTCTGTTGTCTGCTGTTTATCTAGTATCTCTCTACAGGCCAGCCTGTTGTCTGTTGTTATCAAAGTATTTCTCACAGAGCCAGTCTGTTGTCTGTTGTTTATCAAAGTATCTCTCTACAGAGCCAGCCTGTTGTCGTTGTTTATCTAAGTATCTCTCCACAGAGCCAGTCTGATGTCTGTTGTTTATCAAAGTATCTCTCTACAGAGCCAGCCTGTTGTCTGTTGTTTATCTAAATATCTCTCTACAGAGCCAGTCTGTTGTCTGTTGTTTATCTAAGTATCTCTCTACAGAGCCAGTCTGTTGTCTGTTGTTTATCTAAGTATCTCTCTACAGAGCCAGTCTCTTGTCTGTTGTTTATCTAAGTATCTCTCTACAGAGCCAGTCTGTTGTCTGCTGTTTATCTAAGTATCTCTCTACAGAGCCAGTCTGTTGTCTGCTGTTTATCTAAGTATCTCTCTGCAGAGCCAGTCTGTTGTCTGTTTTTTTATATCTAAGTATCTCTCTGCAGAGCCAGTCTGTTGTCTGTTGTTTATCTAAGTATCTCTCTGCAGAGCCAGTCTGTTGTCTGCTGTTTATCTAAGTATCTCTCTACAGAGCCAGTCTGTTGTCTGTTGTTTATCTAAGTATCTCTCTACAGAGCCAGTCTGTTGTCTGCTGTTTATCAAAGTATCTCTCTACAGAGCCAGTCTGTTGTCTGTTGTTTATCAAAGTATCTCTCTACAGAGCCAGTCTGTTGTCTGTTTTTATCTAAGTATCTCTCTACAGAGCCAGTCTGTTGTCTGCTGTTTATCAAATATCTCTCTACAGAGCCAGTCTGTTGTCTGTTGTTTATCAAAGTATCTCTCTAACGAGCCAGTCTGTTGTCTGTTATTTATCTAAATATTTCTCTACAGAGCCAGTCTGTTGTCTGCTGTTTATCTAAGTATCTCTCTACAGAGCCAGCCTGTTGTCTGTTGTTTATCTAAGTATCTCTCTACAGAGCCAGTCTGTTGTCTGCTGTTTATCTAAGTATCTCTCTACAGAGCCAGTCTGTTGTCTGTCTGTGTATTTTTTTTTGTCACAGAGCCAGTCTGTTGTCAGCCATTCTGTCGCCTGGCTGGGTGTCTGTTTCACTCTGTCTTTAACGAAAACAAATCTCTCTCTCTCTCTCTCTCCTCTCTCTCTCTCTCTCTCTCTCTCTCTCTCTTTCTCTGTGTGTGTGTGCGCGCGCGCGTGTTCCTCCCTCTCTCCTTCATTCTATCTCTCTATCAGCACTGGTCTATTCGTGATGCATGCGACTGGGGTACCAACCCACAGCGCTGTGTCCAGATAATGAAAGTGGACGCTTGGATCAGAACTCAGCACCGCAGCGACAGCAACTTTGAAAAACAGCCACACAGAGACACATCAATGTGGCAGGCCCCCGCCCGTCCCCACTCCCCTCAGCTCCCACTAAGTCTTCTCCTGCATCTCCAGACACACGTTATTGTGCACGTGCCCTGCCTCCCCGCCTCCCCTCCTCCCCCCCCCCCCCCCTCCGCTGCCCCCCGTTTCCCTATCAGTAACCGTTCTCTTTACCCTCTCCCACGTCCTTCCTTGTATCCCCACCCCCATCTTCCCAAACAAGTACTTGCATATGCACACGTACCAGAGCCGGACGAGGGGAAGGGATGGGTCCGGGGTTTCAAGACCCCCGCCCCCACCCCCCTCACTCCCCCTGCAGACAAAAAGAAGGGGGGGGGGGGATTTCTTTAGGTTTGTGTTGCCCTTTCTCACACTGGCCCCTTCTCATGTGACTGATTCGATCCTTCACACACACACAAACACACACACACACACACACACACACACACACAACACACGCGCGCGCGCGCGCACGCACGCACGCACACACGCATACACCCCACACACACACACACACACAACACACGCGCACACGCGCACGCACGCACGCACGCACGCGCACGTGTGTGTGTGTGGTGTGTGTGTGTGTGTGTGTGTGTGTGTGTGTGTGTGTGTGATCTTGGCCATGTGCAAATATCTTTGTCATCAGTTAAAACTAGATTCCAACAAGATGTTTATCGTCAAACCTGGCATGACTCTTTGTCAACGAAGAAAGATTACCTTGTGTACCATCCTGGATTTATAAAAGCTTCATACATTACTGATCTTGATGATATAAAGCTTAGAAGAGCATTGCGTTTACTGAAATGCAACCGACTTTCTCTCTGTGGTATCCCTCGTTTTGGCAAACTACCAAATGAGTACATGTAAACAATGGAATCAGAACTGCATTGAGTTAACATTGGTTCTGACTCCATTTCCCATACAGTCCTTCGAATGAGACGATAAACCGAGGTTCCGTGTGTGAACGCACGCATAACATCTTGCACACACGTCAAATCCCATCACCAACTTTCGGAAGAGAAGGCCAGTTTGGCCGTTGGTATGGATGACACGATACACGTAGCATGCACCTTCCCGAAGCTGGAGTATGGCTGCCAGAATGGCGGGATAAAAAACGGTCATACACACAAAACTCCACTCCCTATACAGGGGGTGTCCGCAGGAGTATCAGCCTGCTTACGCAGAAGAAGAAGAGCTGCATTGAAGACGAACACATTCCATGCTCATGCCAAAAATGTATTTTTTTTTTAAAGAACGAAATACATTCCTCACTACCATTACCATTTTCTTTCTCAACAAACACCAACAACAAACAAACCAATTTTTTTTTTAAATTTTAAGACTAAATGGAAAGTTGGTGTATAAAGTAACTCTCTATATAACAGAAAATTTCAAATAAAGAGAACAATTCTCATATAAACGAAAAGAGATCTTTCATGATACTTTATATCATGAGTTACCTCTCCTGTTCATATGGGTCAGATGGCCTCGAAAAGACCTGAATAAAACACATTGTTATTGTTGTTTCACACACACAAAACACACGCACGCACGCACACACACACACACACATAAACACACACACACACACACACACACACACACACACACACACACACACACACACACACACAAGGTGTGTTAAAAGGTGTGTTAACCCAAGCCCTGATATTAACCCTAAAACACAATTTAGAAAAATCCAAACTCCAATCTCCAGAGACGTAGAAAGCTTAATTCATCGCATGCGATTAAATTCACCTCGTACTAAATACTGCAAAAATGTTTCATGTATGTGTGGGGAAAACTCTCAGTGAAAGTCATCTGTTACTGGACTGTGCAAGAACAAAAATAGTAGTGAAAAAGGAAAGGTGCTAAAATTTTTTCTGATGGATCGACTTCACTGAACTTGCCTTACATGTTGAATAACTACTTTTTATGTGTTTAATTTTGTTATAAACTTTATTTACAAAGCCCAGTTGGAATTTCCTTTGAATTATAACTTAAATTCTATCAGAGAAATCCCCCCCCCCCCCCAACACATTTGAACAAACTCATGCTCATCTTAAACCCAAATTTATTTATTTGTATGATGCCGCTTACAACTAGATGCAACATAAAATTGTATTATGTCACTCTTTAACTCCTCAGCTAGATTGTATTAGTACACTCTTTAACTCCTCAGCTAGATTGTATTATGTACACTCTTTAACTCCTCAGCTAGATTGTATTATGTTCACTCTTTAAACTCCTTTAGCTAGATTGTATTATGTACACTCTTTAACTCCTCAGCTAGATTGTATTATGTACATCTTTAACTCCTCATGATTGTATTATGTACACTCTTTAACTCCTCAGCTAGATTGTTTATGTACATCTTTCTCCTCAGCTGATTGTATTATGTACACTCTTTAAATCCAGCTAGTTGTTTATGTACACTTTTAACTCCTCAGCTAGTTGTATTATGTACACTCTTGAACTCCTCAGCTAGATTGTATTATGTACACTCTTTAACTCCTCACTAGATTGTATTATGTTACACTCTTTAACTCCTCAGCTAGATTGTATTATGTACACTCTTTAACTCCTCAGCTAGATTGTATTATGTTAACTCTTAACTCTCAGCTTAGTTGTTTAATGTACACTCCTTTAACTCCTAGTAGATTGTATTTTGTAACTTTAACCCTCACTGATTGTATTATGTACACTCTGAAACTCCTCAGCTAATTGTATTTATGTACACTCTTTAACTCCTCAGCTAATTGTATTATGTACACTCTTTAACTCCTCAGCTGATTGTATTATGTACACTCTTTAACTCCTCAGCTAGATTGTATTATGTACACTCTTTAACTCCTCAGCTAGATTGTAATTTGTACACTCTTAACTCCTCAGCTAGATTGTATTATGTACACTCTTGAACTCCTCAGCTAGATTGTATTATGTCACTCTTGAACTCCTCATAGATTGATTATGTACACTCTTGAACTCCTCAGCTAGATTGTGTTATGTACACTTTTAACTCCTCAGCTAGATTGTATTATGTACACTCTTTAACTCTCAGCTAGATTGTATTATGTACACTCTTGAACTCCTCAGCTAGATTGTATTATGTACACTCTTGAACTCCTCAGCTAGATTGTATTACACTCTTGAACTCCTCAGCTAGATTGTATTTGTACACCTTGAACTCCTCAGCTAGATTGTATTATGTACACTCTTGATACCTCAGCTAGATTGTATTATTACACTTTAAACTCCTCATAGATTGTTTTAGTACTACTTAACTCCTCAGCTGATTGTATTATGTACACTCTTAACTCCTCAGCTAGATTGTATTATGTACACTCTTGAACTCCTCAGCTAGATTTATTTGTAACTCTTGAATCTTACAGATTGTATTATGTACACTCTGAATCCTCAGCTAGATTGTGTTATGTACACTCTTGAACTCCTCGCTAGATTGATATATGTACACTCTTGAACTCCTCAGCTAGATTGTATTATTGTACACTCTTTGAACTCTCAGCTAGATTGTATTATGTACACTCTTAACTCCTCAGCTAGATTGTATTATGTACACCTTTTAACTCCTCAGCTAGATTGTATTATGTCACTCTTGAAACTCCTAGAATTTATTATGTACACTCTTTAACTCCTCAGCTAGATTGTATTATGTAACTCTTTAACTCCCTGCTAGATTGTTTTATGTACACCTTTAACTCCTCAGCTAGATTGTATTATGTACACTCTTTAACTCCCTCAGCTAGATTTATTATGTACACTCTTTAACCTCAGCTGATTGTATTATGTACACTTTAACCCTCAGCTAGTTGTATTATGTACACTCTTTAACTCCTCAGCTAGATTTATTAACACTCTTAACTCCTCAGCTAGTTTATTGTACACTCTTTAACTCCTCAGCTAGATTGTATTATGTACACTCTTTAACTCCTCACTTGTTTTTATACACTCCTTTAACTCCTCAGCTGATTGTATTATTCACTCTTTAATCCTAGTAGATTGTATTATACACTCTTTAACTCTCAGCTAGATTGTATTATGTACACTCTTTAACTCCTAGTATTGTATATTGTAACACTCTTTAACCTCAGCTAGATTGTATATATTACACTCTTGAACTCTCAGATGATGATTATACACTCTTGAAATCACTCAGCTAGATTGTATTATGTACACTCTTGAACTCCTCAGCTAGATTATTTGTACACTCTTGAACTCCTCAGTTGATTGTATATGTACACTCTTTAAAACCTCGCTAATGTATATGTACACTACTTGAATCTCAGCACGAATGTATTATGTACACTCTTTAACTACCTCATAGATTATTATGTACACTCTTTAACTCCCAGCTAGATGTGTTAATACACCTTTAAACTCCTCACTATTTATTACACCTTTAACTCCTCAGCAGATTGTATATGTACACTCTTTAACTCCTCAGCTAGATTGTGTTATGTACACTCTTTAACTCCTCAGCTGTACGCTTGATTGAGTGTCCAAAATGGAAAAATATACACGTCAACACTGGCAAATGTGCTGAAATGAAGACACCATTCAAAGACTACTTCCAACTTCACAGATACACTCTGTGCAGAACTATTGAGAACAGAAAATAGTTCATTGGACACGGGTGAAATAACTGTTATAAAGTCTTTGAAAACTGTGGCACTCTGAAAATCATATCACAAACTTACTATTAAACTCACACACAACACACACCACACACACACACACACACACACATACACACACACAAAACACATACACACACGAACACGCACACACACACTCGCACACGCACACGACACACACACACACACACACACACACACACACAGAGGCCCCTACACACACATACACACCACATACACACAATGTATATCTCTCTTCTGTCTCTTTCCACTTAACCCCAAAATCCTCACCACACAATCCTCACACCCACACACCACACACACACACTCAACACACACACACCACACCACCGCCACACGCACGCACGCACGCCGCCGCACGACGCCCACACCCCCACACAAACACAAAAACCCACACAAAAATGATTCTTTCATATACTTTTATCATCACCTTGTGAAGTAATAAAAAAAAAAAGGCACCCAAAAACCCGATCCATTATTTCATTTTCTGCGTAAAACCCCCAACAAAAGCGGTCACATAAAAGGCGTCATAAAAAGCTGTATCCGGGGGGAAAAGGAAAGGAAACTTTTTTAACTTTACATTTACTCCCCCTTTTCCCAGAAGAAAAAATTTTAAAAGTTCTCAAACGTGTGTTAAGCCCTACCGAATGACTAGAATGAGCCCCGAGTATTTAGAAAATAATACTGATGTATTTGTACAAAACACTACTTTGGTTCGGTCTCGCCCCCAGAGTCTTTCGATTGATTTCATGAATGCGCCTTTTCTTTTCTTTTCTTTTCTTTTTTTTTTTTTTTTTTTATAAAATTATCAAAAAAATATTTCAAATTTTCGTTCTGTCTCTTAACAATGTTCAATAAGGCCCCAGGGTTGTGCGTTGTTCTGGCGGATCTTCTTGTCTGCGCTCTTGGCCCTGGGTCTTAAAGTTGGCGGGTTTGGGGAAGGAGTTGGCACTGGCTGCTTGACTGGCGTCGAACCCTTTGGTGACGCAGGTGGCCCCTTGGGCAGGTGGCGGGGGAGGAGGTTTTTGCACGGGGAGGTGGTGACGTGGAACCAAAAAGTGTGGAGGTGCGTTAAAAGGGAAAAAGGGGAAAGGGGGGGAAGGTGGTTCCCTTGTGGGAAGCAAAAAAGGCTCGTACGCTTCCTGGTCTTTGCTGATTTCGGGGATGACCCCACCGTGGTGTCTGGATGATGGACTTCTGGGAGTTATGACGTTTGTGACAATACCCCCCTTCTTCACGTCGGGGACCACACCTTGTTGCCAGTGGATTCTTTTTTCAAATTTTAGTCTTCTGTTGTAGCTGGTTTTCTCTTCTCTCGGTTTCTTTTTCTCTCTTTTAGGAAGACCATCGGGGGTCTTGGGAAGGAGGGTTGGATGACGGGAAACTGGGTTTTCAGACTGCGTCCCATGCTGTTGGGAGGAGAAAAAACCGTTGTGAAGGGGTGTTGCGATACATGGAAAGCAGGACCTCATCGCACCTTGTGAGGTTCTTAAGGGTTTGAACTGGGGTTTCAACCTCCCATTGGATTGGGGTGTGGGTAAAGAGGTGTTAGCTCGAAGTTCCGGTGAGAAATCTGGAGAATTCTTCGGCTGAAAAAATGTGGCCCTTTTGGTCGGAAATAGAGGCCCGGGAAAATTGCCATGGCGATGAAGACTTTCTTCATTTTTTGACTGTCTCTGCCTGGCGTTTGTTCAGAGCCGATCTCAATGTCCCGTGAGTGTGTCTAACTTGAGGAATGCTTGCCCTCATGCGAAAGAAGTCAGCTGCAACTCTAGCCCAAGGACGCTCAGGGAAGGGCTTTCCTTTTCATGGGCCCCCTCTGGTTTTCCCTTTTTTTGGCCGCAGGGCAAGTCTTGACCATGATGTAAATGTTTTGGGACAGCCCTGGCCCCCACCGGATTTTGCCGCTTTTCCCCTTCGTCTTGTTGACACCTTGTTGCCCATCATGTAGGGTCGAAGGACATCTTGCGGGGGGTGCGGAGGGATGATGCGGACTTAGCAGGAGACTGTCGTTGACGACAGGAAATCTGCTCGTTGAAGTAGGTCTTGAGAGGTTGTTAGAGCCCTCTTTCTGGCCCCCATTTCGGAATAGCCCCCAATGCCCAGTTTGAGGATGTCCCCTTCTGGGTTTGACCGGTCTTTTCAGCCTGTGGTAGAAGTGGCAGGTCAGCAGGACGCATTGCCTATGCCTCTGCTTGGAGGTCAGGTCATTGCCCGCAAATTGTGGTAGGAAAGGTCTCTGGAAGATTGTCAGGGTATGATTTTTTGCCAGGGACAGGAAAATGTCAAAAAAATCCCGCTCAGCCCCTCACCTGAAGCGCTGGTTGCGGAAGGAGTTCGTCGATGGTTGGTGAAAAACAGAGGGACAAGAGGTTGTGGTCTGTTTCTCCCCAAAAGGACATCCCAACCAAAAAATCTGCCCCAATGTTCAAGGCCCCAGGTGACTGCAAGAGCTTTTTTTCGACTGTGCATCCCGTGCTCGGTCGCTGTGAGGGAACGGCTTGGTATGCAAAGGATGGAGTTGCCCGTTGTTTGGCTTTGAGACATACAGCCCCAAACCCGGGGAGCTATGGAGTCTCCCGGTGACTGTCTCACGCTCGGGACTGTACAGTGCAAGGCTCTGGGAGGAAAGGTCCTTTTGAGGTGTAAAGACCCCCCGTTGTTCTGGTCCCAGATCCACGTGACTCTTTGCGCAGCAGGTCTGCAGGGCTTTGACTTTTCGGCAAGGGTTTGGCAGGAAATTCATAGTGGGTTTACCATGCCCAAAAATCTTCGGTTTTCAGCCA
This sequence comes from Conus ventricosus, assembly GCA_018398815.1. NCBI lineage: Eukaryota > Metazoa > Mollusca > Gastropoda > Neogastropoda > Conidae > Conus > Conus ventricosus. The sequence continues at coordinate 28,165 of JAFLJL010017129.1, forward strand.
CGTTCTTCGGCGCCTCCATTCCCTGATGGCCTTCCCTTGGCAGGGTCTTTCCCCAAACCGTCGACTGAAAGAATTACGATTGGCCAAAGGGACTCGGCTGCGTTTTGGCGAACTCGAACTTGTCGGGGTTGAGGGGCAGGTTTGCCCGGGAGAGCCTCCCAGGACGCTGAAGCCCGGGTGTGCTCAGCTTTGTCTTTGCCAACGACAAAAGGTTTTCGTCCCTTGACAAAGAAAACCCCCCAAGGCCATGGGGAGTTGTCCATTTTCTTCTGGAAGTACTCCGGCGCGGACGTAAATTTTAGGGGGCGCTTGAATTTGAAGCGCCCCAAAAGGGAGTGATGACGGGTGAGCTCGGAACTTGCCCCGTCAAGCCGAGCTGATGGGGGTCCAGAGTTGCATCCAACTTGGAATACCGTTGCCCCTTGGAGTCTGTGAGGTTCCTCCCAGATGGCTGGCGTGACCCCTCTTTCACCTTGTTGGGCGGTCGGTGACGCAGATCGAATTGCCCTTGGATTTGGGCACAACAAGATTGGAGTGCCCAAAACCGTCGGAGTGTCCACCGGGTTTGATGAGTCACCCTTCCCCCCATTCGTTCAGCTGAGCTTCCCCTTCTTCAGGAGGGGTAAGGGAACACGCCTGGGCACCGTTTGAGGGGAAGGCGGCGTCATCCTTGAGGGGGGTTGCTCACCCCCCCAGTTTCCCAGTCCGGTGACAATTGGGGAATGACGTTGAGTGTGGATGAAGCGAAGCTGGCTTTGCCGTCTGCGGGCAGGCTGACCACCCGTAGGCAGGTTTTGTTGCCCTGATGGGAAAGGCACCTGGGGGTGTCGCTGATGAGCCCCGCTTCCCGATGGCAGGCGCACCCAAATGGAGTTTAGATGGCCTTGGCGATGTAGCCTTTTCCCCGAACACGTGTAGACCAAAGGGTTTAGGTCGGGTTGGCACCCCCCTTTACCTCCGAGGTGGTACCAGGCCCCAAGGAGAGTGCGGTCAGGTCTTTTGGGTGTCCCAAATGGCTTGAAAATGTGGTGGGCCATCACAGAACTTGGGCCCCAGTGTCTATACCAGGTCAGCTCGCGTGATCCCACCTTCAGCTTGTTTTGCCACCCGGGTCGCAGGACTGATGACCCCACCGGAAGGCTGCTGGGTGACAGTTCTTGCACGCCGCCTTTCTTGACGCCACCCCCGAAAAAAAGGGGGGCCCCCTCTTGACTGCCCGCTTGGTTTCGTGGACGACCCATGGACTACGCTGAGCTTTACAAAAGTGGCGTGTGGCCTATCTTTGGGGCCCCTTTCTGCAACAAAAACCTTTGCTGCCGGGCAGTTCTTCTTGCCGGGAGGATGCTTTCCATTGCGTGCCCCACTTTTGGCCAGCTGGCGAGCTTGGTGTCACCCTTTTTTGCCCCCTGCGCCCTTTGTATGCCCCTTCGCATGTTACCTTGAAAAATTCTTGGAGGGCACCCACCTGGCTGTTTGCTTTTTCCGTTTATTCTTAGCCGTTCCCTCTGGGGAGAAGTCAGTGGTCTTTGTAAGGTAAGCCTTGGGCCAACGTCGTACGTTTAGCTTTGGGGGTGTCATCTTTGCATGAAAAAACCCCCTTGTCTCTGTCATTTTCACATTGTCAAACTTACAAGTGCTGCCTTGTCTTGACTAACCGAGCCAAATCAACGACGGGAGGCTCCCCGGAGATGGGGAAACCCAAAAATGTTCGCGCAACATCAATGCGGGTTACGTTGGAAAAAAAAGATCATACTTCCCAGATCAGTGTTGTAATTGGTCTTGTTTTGCTGGAGGGGCTGGTCGGCATTGTCTGGGGTTGGTCGTTCCCCAAAAAAAAAAAAAATTGGAGAAATCTCGAGTCCCTTTTTCCCCCAAAAGGTTTTTTAATTTTAAAAATCCAACCCTTTACCGCGCGGTTGGCACTGGCACCCGTGCTTGAAGGAAAATGTCGAAACGAAGTTTCCACTTCTCCCCTGGCCGCTGGGGGTTTGCATAACACAAATGAGTCGGGAGTCCCCACATAAATTGATCAGCCATCACGTTCGTCTATTCCAGTTCACAATACGTAGGTTGTTTCAAGTTACAATTCTGCCCTGGAAGTAATAACAAAAACAAGGGAGCCAAAAAAAACCCGCATCCCTTACTTTCGTTTTGACGTAAAACCCAAAAAAAAGCGCCACTAAAAGCGGTCTACATAAACTGTATCCCGGGTTTAAAAGTGAAAATGAAACTAGTTTTAATTTTCCTACAACCCTATCACTACAAAAGGGCTGAAATATTTTGTGGGAAGACGTTAAAAAGGAAGAAAACAACACACAGAAGGATAATGTTTCTATCTCACTTCTTTAAACATAGTTATGAAAAGGAAAAAAACTCCCACCCCCCTCCCTTTTAAAACCACACACCACACACACAAAACACACACCCCACACACCACCACAACACACACAACACACCAAACCACCACACGCACTACACACACCACACACGAAAAGATAAAAGTCTTTACCTCAATCCATTTTTAAAAATCAGTCTATGAAAGATAAAACTCCCACCCCCTTCTCCGTTCACACCACCCACAACAACACACCACACCCCACACACCCACAACACACACACCCAAAAGGGCGCGCGAGCGCCCGCGCGCGCGCACCCCCCCCCCCCCCCAAAACACCACAAAACCCACAAAACCCACGCCGACGCACGCACGCACGCACGCACGCACGCACACACACACACACACACACACACACACACACACACACACACACACACACCACACACGTTGAAAGATCATATATTCTACCTCACATCCCTTTAAACATTGGTCTATGAAAGATGATACCTCCCACCTCACTCCTCCTTTTACACACAACACACACACACACACACACACACACACACACACACACACCACACACCACACACATACGCACGCATGCACGCACGCACACGCACGAACACACACACACACTCTATTGCCTTTTTGTGTGTGTGCGTGCGTGCGTGCCTGCCCCTGGATTACTAAAGCAGCAGGATCTAACAGCTCTACCATTTATTATAGTTTTACCGGTCGTAAGATTTTATACAGCGTTTAAATATGAATGTATTCTCCCGAGTGTTTTGGTGATCTGCAATAAGTTGGTTTGGGGTGTGATCACAGTTGGAATGTGCGTCCAGTCTACCTTTTTCTGAGTCGTGCAGTGTTGATGGCAGTTTTGGCTACTGAACCGGCGACCATTTGGAGCGGCACACTTCAACTGGAAAAGATTCACATTGATCTGATCACTGCCGTAAGCCTTTACTGCTTACAGGTCATCAATTCGTATTCTTCAATTCTTTTATTTGATTTTCTTTTTTTAAAAAGTGGATTAGATTTGGTATTTCTTTTTCCATTTTTATTTTTCTATTGTTTTGTTTTGCTAGTTCTAATCGGGAACTCAGCAATGACGTAATAAGGTCGTAACTTACTTACACGGAGAGTGTCGTCATTTTGTTTTTGACATCATTTTGACCATGGAATTTCAAACTGGAAAGAAACAATCCATACCTGATGGTGACAACTCCATTAAAGCAAGTTCAACTTAATTATCTTAAAAATCATCTTTCGTGCCAAATTTGTTGAACAAAGAAGATTATAATGTTATTATTAAAGATTCAGGTGACGGCTCTCTGCTCCTGCGACATCTATATCCTCATTACCACAAAAGGCAATAGAGTCCGTGATTGGTGAAGCTGTGTCTGTCAAAAGTTAAGATGATAGTTTTTATATTCAGTGCAAAAATGAGAGGCAAAGTAAGAAGTGATGCAGACACAAAGTATTGCTGGTATAGCTGTTGAAAACTACTAAGCCCCAAGTAAAAAACAGTTGGTATTGTTTTCAAGGACCTGGATGAGAGTTTTCTGTCTTCTGTTCCAAGTATTGTGAGCGGGGTCCGAAAATCGGTTCTTAAAAACGGGAAAAAAGTGACAATAATTACTTTCAAAACTTCAGCACTTCCAGAAAAACTTAGTATTGACAATGTTGTGTTGAAAATACACCCATATTGTGCGCCAATAAAAAAGGTGTACGTGTTGTCAGCGTCTGCATCACACCAAGAAACACTGTTTAAGTAAAGTACAGATATGCAGCAGATGTGGTCAGTCATCACACCCCCCAGAGAACTGCACCTTGGACAGATTCTGTGTAATCAAAGAACTATATTTCGTTTCAGAGGCTATTCGTCAAGCAAAGCTGAAGCTGAAACAGAAAGGTCCGTTAATCAGAAATCTTATGCGGACGTTGTAAGGAATGCTTGTAATATTGATTGCAAATCTACACAACTGCTGTAAAGTTCTTTTCCGTTTCAACTCAAACTGAAGGCTATTATGAAAATTCCATATCACTGTCCCTGAAGACCCATCAGCTGATCAACATAGCGACCAGCAGTCATCTCCCTCTATGAAGTCATCAGTTGGTCAACAAGGCGACCTGCAGTCATCTCCCTCCATGAAAATCATCTGCTGGTCAACATTCCGACCAGCAGTCAATTCCCTCTAAGAAGTCATCCGCTGGTCATCAGGGCGACCAGCAGTCATCTCCCTCCAAGAATCATCTGCTGGTCAACATGGCGACCAGCAATCATCTCCCTCCAAGAAATCATCTGCTGGTCAACATGGCGACCAGCACTCATCTCCCGCCCAAGAAATCATCTGCTGGTCAACATGGCGACAAGCAGTCATCTCCCTCCAGAAGTCATCTGCTGGTCAACAAAGGCGACCAGCACTCATTTCCCTTCAAGAAGTCATCCGTGGTCAACATGGCGACCATCATCTTTAAAAAACCTTCAAAAGGGGTATTTTAAAAAACCTGGTC
>JAFLJL010017130.1:0-17147 GCA_018398815.1 Conus ventricosus
GATCCAACCAATCTGAGGACACCAAAAATAATTCCTTGGAGCTGTTCCACGTGCAGAAGATAGAAAAGGAAGGAAAGAGAGAGAGAGAGAGAGAGAGAGAGAGAGAGAGAGAGAGAGAAGAGAGAGAGAGAGAGAGAGAGAGAGAGAGAGAGAGAGAGAGAGAGAGAGAGAGAGAGAGAGAGAGAGAGAGACGGCAGGGGAGGGAAGCACAGAGTGAGAGAGAGAAAGGGAGAGAGAGAGAGAGAGAGAGAGAGAGAGAGAGAGAGAGAGAGACAGGGAGGGAGGGAGGAAGGGACAGGAAGGTAGCAGAGATGGTTTTAAGAACTGACAGGGTTGAAAAGTATCATAAAAGCAGCCCCTGCCCCCCCCCCCCCCCCCCCCCCCCCCCCCCCCCCCCCTCTTCCGCGGGGATTTTTTTGAATGGCTTGTGATCACCATCTTTTCGGATTAACAGAAATAAACAGCAGAGGTAGAGAATTGGGAGGTGCAGGGGCGGGAGGTGCTGGGGGCGGGAGGTGCAGGACCGGGAGGTGCTTGGGGTGGGAGGTGCAGGGGGCGGGAGGTGCGGGAGGTGCTGGGGGCGGGAGGTGCTGGGGGCGGGAGTACACGATGGAAAATGAGGGACGGGAATGGCGGGATGTGAGGAAGGTTGGGTTACTGCACCTTGTTTTGACTTGGGGTTAAAAGCAAATCCTGTGAACACCGAAGAGCAGATCAGACAGATAGCACGTGCAACTGGAACATTCCTGTCAGAGATGCCACAGACACTGGTTCTGTACGGCCCTCTCTCTTTCTGTCTGTCTGTCTGTCTCACATACAGACGCCTTCACAAAGAAAGACAGACACACACTGAGGTGTGTACACAGAGAGATGGACAAACGCACAGACTTGAGCAGAGAGACAGACAGAGGGTCTCTCTCTCTCTCTCTCTCTCTCTCTCTCTCTCTCTCTCTCTCTCTCTCTCAAACACACACACACACACACACACACACACACACACACACACACACACACTCACTCACTCTACAATCATTAGTATACTAGTACATAAAGTACAAACTACAGGGGAGAGCACTGTAGCTTGAGGTATACCGTTGGAAGTAGAGCGTTGAGAGGAGACCACAGACTGAAAATTGAAAGACTGGGTGCATTAACCGTCCACAGAGTACATTTGGGGTCAGCTCTTAAGTCAAGCAGTTTCTTGGCTAGAAGCTGAGGTATCCTATCGAAAGAAGAAGAGAAGTCTTTGAAAGGAATAGAGATAAAGGAATAGAGATAAAGGAATAAAGATAAAGGAAGAGAGATAAAGCCGGCTCGGCTGTTCACTTGGAGGAAAACGTTGCAAAGAAGGGTTAAAATAGCACCATTAAATCCTCTAAGGGATTCGTGAACACACTGTCAAGGTGTTAGCTTGCAAAATCTATAAATTGAATTACTTGTTCAAAATTCCTACGATGTGCCTGTCTATTCGTTTCTCTTTATTCCTTATAAATATGTTGGTTTACTGATCACGACATTTTAGCCTCATTGTGTTTTAACAGGGTAGTTACTGATGTATTTTCCCCCCTTCCTCTTTTTCACTAATGCATTCATTCATCCATTCCTTCATTCATCCTTTCTTTTTTTGTTTCTGTGTTGTCTGTAGTTCTCGTTTCCCCTCCCCTCCTCCCATTCATCCATGTATCTCTTCTTTCAGTCCTTCGTGGCGATGCTTTCAACCGCTGACAGGTCTCCATCTAACACTCCTGGTCTCCATCAATGACTGAGTGCTATCACTAACACTCCTGGTCTTCATCAATGACTGAGTGCTATCATTAACACTCCTAGTCTCCATCAATGACTGAGTGCTATTGGTAACACTCCTGGTCTCCATCAATGACTGAGTGCTATTGGTAACACTCCTGGTCTCCATCAATGACTGAGTGCTATTACTAACACTCCTGGTCTCCATCAATGACTGAGTGCTATCACTAACACTCCTGGTCTCCATCAATGACTGAGTGCCATCACTAACACTCCTGGTCTCCATCAATGACTGAGTGATATCATTAACACTCCTGGTCTCCATCAATTACTGAGTGCTATCGGTAACACTCCTGGTCTCCATCAATGACTGAGTGCTATCACTAACACTCCTGGTCTCCATCAATGACTGAGTGCTATCACTAACACTCCATCAATGACTGAGTGCTATCACTAACACCCCTGTCTTCATCAATGACTGAGTGCTATCACTAACACTTTATCAATGACTGAGTGCTATCACTAACACTCTATCAATGACTGAGTGCTATCACTAACACGTCATCAATGACTGAGTGCTATCACTAACACTTTATCAATGACTGAGTGCTATCACTAACACTCCACCAATGACTGAGTGCTATCACTAACACTTCATCAATGACTGAGTGCTATCAGTACTAACGCTTCATCAATGACTGATCACTAACACCCCTGTCTTCATCAATGACTGAGTGCTATCACTAACACTTCATCAATGACTGAGTGCTATCACTAACACTCCTGGTCTCCATCAATGACTGAGTGCTATCACTAACACTTCATCAATGACTGAGTGCTATCACTAACACTCCTGGTCTCCATCACTGACTGAGTGCTATCACTAACACTCCTGGTCTCCATCACTGACTGAGTGCTATCACTCACACTCCTGTCGTTGCCGGCTCTCGTTCTTTCCCACCCGGTGGAAGTCTCCACTTTGGTTCCAAAAAGTCTCCAAGTCAAAGGTCTTTTTTTTCTTTCAAATGACTGCACACAGTACAGGTTGAAGACACCTCACACCCCCTGCCTATCTTTACCACCCGCGTTTTTGTTCGTTTTCTTGGCAGTTGACTATCAATTACATCTAGTTGCAAAGCGAGACGACTGCAGGCGGAAATCTAAACAAATCTTAAATAAATGTTAGCGAACCGCCCAGAGAACGTGGACAAACGAGTCACAAGACAAAACACAACGCGTTTCGACCTCTTAGGTCTTCGTCAGGTGATGTATAAACGAATAAAACAACGAGAATTCACTTAGCTTTGATCGCATCAGATCGCTCAGGTTCAGCGCAAGGAAGAAGGCGTTGAATGAGCCTTCTTCCTTGCGCTGAACCCTGAGCGATCTGATGCGATCAAAGCTAAGTGAATTCTCGTTGTTTTATTCGTTTATACATCACCTGACGAAGATCTAAGAGGTCGAAACGCGTTGTGTTTTGTCTTGTGACTCGTTTGTCCACGTTCTCTGGGCGGTTCGCTAACATTTATTTAAGATTTATTAATTACATTTAAAATTTGCGAAACATTTATTAAAGATTTGGGTAAGAAGACAACTAACACCTTTGGGCAGGGTGACAGTTTTCAAATCACTTATTTTATCAAAACTCCTTCATTTGTGACTGCTACTACCTAATCCACCAGACACTTTTTCCAGACTTTACAACGTTATTGTTACAAATTTGTGTGTAATTAAAAGTAAATAGAAAACTGCACATAATTATGAGAATCAAAAACGATGATCTTGGACTACCTGAACTAAAAACCTTAGCGTCTTCATCAAAACTAACTTGTTTGCAGAAAATTCCGACCACACACCACAAACGGAAAACAATAATAACATCTGACGTTTCAGTTCCGAATGATCTTGAAAAATACCGACGAGAAATATTTTTTTCTTTTAATGATTCAAATATATTTTGGACAGAGGTATTTATTGCGTAGAAACACTTTTTTTTTCTACAAAGTTAACTGAAGGAATTCTGGTAAACTTGCAGAACCAGTCGTTTATGATAATAGCATACTGGTAGGCAAAAAAGCCACTTTGAAAAAAGCGTGGATCAACAAAAGGAGATATAATTATTGTATTGCTCACTTTTTGCTTGACAATGGCCTGATTATTTCTTATGAGCAATTTAAACAAAAGAAGTATAACATAAATAACTCTGCCTTAGCCAGTCCCAAGCCCGGTTGCAAAAGGAGGAGGGTTAGGCGTGGGGTTAGCATTTCCCCCCCCCCACCCCCCATGAAAAAAACTACAGCTACAGGCACGCAATGCTTTTGTCACCCTCAGACCAGTGTGGAGGAATAAAAACCTCAGTCTGCACACCAAGCTAAGGCTGTTCAACACCAACGTCAAGTCTGTGTTATTGTACGGTTTGGAGACTTGGAGACGCACAAAGAGCCTGGACAGCAAGTTACAAGTCTTCATCAACACCTGTCTTCGCCAGATCCTGCGCATCAGATGGTCGGAATGAATCTCAAATGAGGAACTTATGCACCGGATGAAGCAAGACCCAATCACCAAGAGTATCCAGATGAGGAAGTGGTGTTGGGTCGGACACACCCTGCGTAAAGGACAGGCCCACATCCCACGCCACGCCTTGGACTGGAACCCACAAGGGAAGCGGAAGAGGGGACGACCAGTCATCACCTGGAGAAGAACCCTACAGGCAGAACTCACGTTCACCAACATGACCTGGGATGAAGCCAAGAAAACAGCCCAAGACACAGCAAGATGGAGATCTGCAGTGCGGGCCCTGTGTTCTGATTGGAACGAAGAGGACTAAGTCAAGTCACAACATAAACATTATTTTCATTACTTTTTTTTCTTGTTTTAAAGCAACTATAATTGAACATTTACAAAAACAACAACCCCCCCCCCCCCCCCCCCCCGAAATAAAGGTTGAAAATACTGATACATCTTTAAGTATGCATATATGTTAAACAACCTGACAACAATCTGTAAAGGATCAAAATTATTCTATGACATACTTACAGATACGTCCGAAGCGCTGCATGAAATAGGATATACAACTGAACATTGCAAATGACTGGAAAAGCTATTTTGTATATCTTAGCAAAATTTCGGACATAAAAATGAAATGGTTACAGTTGCAAATAGTGCAAAGATGGCATGGAACTAATGTTGTATTAGGAGCAAAAGGATGTAAAACAACGATAAATTCACCACCACCATGTAAGTTTAGGAACAAAAGGATGTAAAACAAGGATAAATTCACCCCCACCTCGGAAAACCGGAATCACCCCCCCCCCCCACCCCCTGTAAGTTAGGAGCAAAAGGATGTAAAACAACGATAAATTTACCACCACCATGTAAATTTAGGAACAAAAGGATGTTAAACAAGGATAAATTCACCCCCACCTCGGAAAACGGGAATCACCCCCCCCCCCCCCCCCTGTAAGTTTAGGAACAAAAGGATGTAAAACAACGATGAATTCACCCCCACCCTGTAAGTTTAGGAACAAAAGGATGTAAAACAACGATGAATTCACCACCACCCTGTAAGTTTAGGAGCAAAAGGATGTAAAACAACGATGAATTCACCACCACCCTGTAAGTTTAGGAACAAAAGGATGTAAAACAACGATCAGAAAGCGACTCACCCTAAACAAGAAGCAAAATTACTGTCACGATAACAAATCTTTTGGCACACACCGGAGCCATTGGACAGACCAGAGAGAACAAAGATGGACGTGGAGGGTGATGGTGGGGAGGGTGGAGAGAAGGCAGTTGGGAAAAGGAGGAGGGGGAGGAAATGTAGTGCCTATGAAGAGAGAGAGAGAGAGAAGAGAGAGAGAGAGAGAGAGAGAGAGATGACAGAACGAATATTACCTTGGAGCACTTGTTCCCATTGCAGGAAAAGTCATGACCGAATTCCTAAAAATAACCATGCGACAACACACACACACACACACACACACACACACACACACACACACACACACACACACACACACACGGGTTGGAGGGGGTAGGGAGAGGGTTTGCACTGTGAGTGTAGATTGAAAGTGAAATCATCTCTGGAGTTTCTAACACGTAAAGGACTGTAGACTGGTCCTTAAATGATCTCTGGAGATTAGTGTGTGTGTGTGTGTGTGTGTGTGTGTGTGTGTGTGTGTGTGTGTGCATATGCGTGTATGCATGTGTATGCGTGTGTGTGTGTGTGTGTGTGTGTGTGTGTGTGTGTGTGTGCCATCATGCACATGCACCACGGAGTCACATGCATTTCATCGACTTGTTTTTTTTTTTTTTTTTTTTTTTTTTTTTTTTTTTTTTTGCTGTCCCAACCTCTACGCCACCTCAGAGGCAGTGCACCCACGCCGCTCATTCCGACACCCCGTCCACATCCACAGCCCGGTAGGCACGGCAATCCACAGGGAGCAGTCAATGTCAAGTCGTCAAGTGGCAACCCACCGGAGGAGACACTGCACTCCTGCTGAGTCACTTCGGTGGTGTTCAGTGGCGCCTGTTCTGATCTAACATACGCAGGACACCACCTACTAAGCCCCCTACTGACGACAATAATTGCTTAGTCGCAGAGCCGGCGTGAGTGAGCTCTCCCTGGACTCGCCGATACAGGTGACCCCGACGGAACCAAACCAAGGCCACAGACGTGGAGAGGACATCGAAATTGAGGTCACCATGAGAGCAGGGCATGAAGGGCCACAGAATTTGAGACATTTTTTTTTAATGCTGATCGATGAGAATGAGGATGATTAAGATGATGCTACAGATTTCCATTTCGGTCTGAGACTACATGACAGGGCTGTACTCTACGCTTCCTTTCATAATATATCCCGGCGTCAACCAAGCCCGAGAGATACAGGCACCTGCAGTGTTGGTCAGGAAATTTGAGCAACACTCTCAGAAACGCATCCTTTAAGTGGATGAAACTCGACTGTGTGGTCCCAGTCTTCCCAACTGAGTCCGCAGCAAACTCAACTCTGGGTAGGAGCCGGTCGGGGCAGAAAAACCCACATGACTTCTGATGGGATTCGAACCCACGACCTCCCAGCCGGGAGTCCGCGACGCTAACCACTTCGCCACGGCGGCTGGTTCATCGACTTGTTTTGTATTCGTTGTTTTGTTCATTATTCTGTGTGCTGCGTTGTTCTGGACAGACAATCTCTGTGAAGACACATCCTTTGTGTTTGTTGTTATGTTCGTTGTGTGTGCTGCGTTGTTTTGGACAATCTCTGTGTAGACACATCCTTTGTGTTTGTTGGTATGTTCGTTGTGTGTGCTGCGTTGTTTTGGACAGACAATCTCTGTGTAGACACATCCTTTGTGTTTGTTGTTATGTTCGTTGTGTGTGCTGCGTTGTTTTGGACAGACAATCTCTGTGTAGACACATCCTTTGTGTTTGTTGGTATGTTCGTTGTGTGTGCTGCGTTGTTTTGGACAGACAATCTTTGTGTAGACACATCCTTTGTGTGTGTTGTCATGTTCGTTGTGTGTGCTGCGTTGTTCTGGACAATCTATGTGTAGCTAGAGAGCTGTGTATGTCGTTTTGTTCGTTCTTCTGTGCGTTGTGTTCTACTGGACAATCTTTGTGTGGAAAATCTATGTGCAGCTAGAGAGCTGTGTATGTCGTTCTCTTCGTTCTTCTGTGCGTTGTGTTCTATTGAACAATCTCTGTGTGGACACAGAGCTGTGCGTGTTGATCTGTTCGTTCTCCTGTGTGTTGTGTTCTTTTGGACAATATCTGTGTGGCCACAGAGCTGTGTATATTGTTTTGTTCGTTCTCCTGTGTTGTGTTCTTTTGGAAACATCTCTGTGTGGTCCTCTGTGGAAGATGGAAGGAGCCACGTCCATCACTCTAATGCAATGACATGCATGAAAAAGAAGTCAGATGTCTTGGCGCTAATCCAACCTATCAGAGAGAACGCCAAAAATAATATCTTGGAACTGTTCCACCGGCAGAAGATAGAAAAGGAAGGAAAATGGAGAGAGAGAGAGAAGAGAGAGAGAGAGAGAGAGAGAGAGAGAGAGAGAGAGAGACAGAGAGACAGAGAGACAGAGAGAGAGACAGAGACTGAGAGAGAGCGAACGAGAGCGAGAGAGAGATGAGAGAGAGAAAGAGAGAGAGAGAGAGCGAGAGAGAGAGAGAGAGAGAGAGAGAGAGAGAGAGAGAGAGAGAGAAAGAGAGAGAGGAGAGATGAGAGAGAGAGAGAGAGAGAGAGAGAGAGAGAGAGAGAGAGAGAGAAGGAGGGATTAGAGGGAGAGAGAGAGAAAGATAGAGAGAGAGGAGAGAGGAGAGATGAAGAGAGAGAGAGAGAGAGAGAGAGAGAGAGAGAGAGAGAGAGAGGAGAGAGAGAGAGAAAGAGAGAAAGAGAGAGAGAGAGAAAGAGAAAGAGATAGAGAGAGAGAGAGAGAGAGAGAGAGAGAGAGAGAGAGAGAGAGATAGAGAGAGAGGGGGAGGGGGGTAGTAAGGAGAGGTGGAGATGAAAAGCAACAACAAAGCAACATTCCCCCCCCCACCCCCAACCCATACATCCACCACCGCCTTCCGCCCCCCTTCCCAGGAGATTTTCTCCTCTGGCTGCTGATCACGATCGTTGCGGGTTCACAGAGGAAGGCAGCAGAGGAAGAACATGGAGAGGAGCAAGGGGCGAAAATGGGCGGCAGCAGGGTATGGGGCGGGGGTAGTGAGGTTTGAGGAAGACTGGATTACAGCGCCTTGTTTTGACTCAGGGTTACAACCAAGTCGTGTGAAAAACGAAGAGGAGATAAGACAGATAACACGTGCAACTGGAACATTATCGTCAGAGATTCTTCACACAGTGGGTACTGTCAAAATCTCTCTCCTCTCTCTCTCTCTCTCTCTCTCTCTCTCCCCTCTCTCTCTCTCTCTCTCTCTCTCTCTCTCTCTCACACACACACACACACACACACACATTATACACAGGCAAACAGACTCACTTACACACGTACACAATAGACACACATTCAGAGGTATATCCAGAGACAGATAAATGCACATTTATGTGCACAAACAGAAAAATGCACATTTATGTGCACAAACACATAAGACAGACAGACAGATGAAGAGACAGGCTGACGGTCGGTCTCTCTCTCTCCTCTCTCTCTCTCTCTCCTCTCTCTCTCTCTCTCTCTCTCTCTCTCCTCTCTCTCTCTTCTATAACAACTCTTAAGTATGGCGTTCCACAAGGCTCCATTTTAGGCCCGTTACTCTTCTCAATCTACATTAATGACCTACCCCTACATGTGAGATCTACATGCGACCTCTTTGCAGATGACACCACAATTCACACCAGCCATAATGATCCTTCCAGTCTTTCAAAACATTTGCAAGAGAGTACCAACGACCTTGTAAAATGGACCGAACTAAATCATATGTCACTTAAACCCTCAAAAAACAAAACTCATGTACATTACAACTAGGCAAAAAAGACAAAAGCTCACCAATGATTTCCCTCCTATACACCTCAATAATGTACTTGTGGAACAAGTCACTCATCATAAAGTATTAGGACTAATAATTGACAATAGTCTCAGCTGGAATCCCCACATAACGTTACTATGAAAAAAAGCTCTCCCAGAAAGTCTATCAGCTCACCAAAATCAAACACTTTCTTGACCTTCACTCACGAAAACTTTTTTTCCATGCTCATATTCAGTCTCATGTTGATTATGCATCGACTATATGGGATTCTGCAAGTGCAAACACACTAAAACCATTGTTCAGCCTACATAAACGAGCGCTCAAACTAATCCTTCTGAAGAAAACTAGCCTCGAAAGCTCTGATTATAAAACATCTTCACATTCTTCCATTCAGCCAGAGACTCAAATACAACAAAGGGCTAATGATGCACAAGATTCTGACCGGGAATGCTCCAACAACTTTAATGAGACGATTCTCAAAAAGTCTCGTCGAGAAACTCCCACAAACTCCATATCCCAATCCCCAGAATTGACCTATTTAAATCAAGTCTAACGTACTCGGGAACCTCTTTGTGGAACTCCCTTCCAGAATACATCAAACAAATCCATTGTACGACAACTTTCAAAAACACTTACCTTACCCATCTTCTGCGGTAAAAAATAATTTAAAAAAACCATAAATAAAAATAAAATAAAAAAACCATAAGTAATACCAAGTAATCTCAAAAAAAGCATAAATCATCCCTTTTTTCATGTACTTAACCAATTTGTCTTTTGTAACTTTTTTTTTCTTCTTCTCTTTTTTCATGTATCAAGTATCTTGATATATATATAGTATGTGTTGTGTGTGTGTGTGTGTGGTGGTGTGGTGTGTGTGAGTGTGGTGGTGTGTGTGTCGTGTGGTTGTGTGTGTGTGTGTGTGTGTGTGTGTGTGTGTGTGTGTGTGTGTATGTGTGCATAGGATATAATCTTATGAAAAATGATTATATGTTGTCCCCTTTTCTCTCTCTCTCTCTCTCTCTCTCTCTCTCTTCTCTCTCTCTCTCTCTCTCTCTCTCCCTCTGCCGCTCTCTTCTCTCTCCTCTCTCTCTGCCTCTCTCATTCTCTCTCTCTCTCTCTCTCTCTCTCTCTCTCTCTCTCTCTCTCCTCTCTCTCTCTCTTCTGTCTGTGCATGTGTGCGTGTGTATGCTCCGAATTTCGTATATATTTTGTCATGTTCATTTTACTGTCTGATTTTATACAGGCTAATTATTGTGCGTTTTAGTACAGTTCCATTTCAATCATTACATCTCATGCTGTTCCCCCTCTCCCTTCCATCCTCTCTCTCTCTCTCTCTCTCTCTCTCTCTCTCTTTTTTTTTTTTCCTCCTCCCCCCCCCCCCCCCCCCCCCCCAGTCCTCCTTCTCCAACCCCCCCCCCTTTTCTCCCTCCTCCCCCACACCGCCCCCCCCCCCCCCCCCCCCCTCCCCTCCCCCCCCCCCCAATGTCATCTCCTCTTGCTAATCGTTCGACGTTTTTCATGCCTGCAAAGAATCTGTGGTCTACTCTCTCCTCTCCTCCTCTCTCCCTCTCTCTCTCTTCTCTCTTTCTCTCTCTCTCTCTCTCTCTCTCTCTCCTCTCTCTCTCTCTCTCTCTCTCTCTCTCTGCGTGCAAACGTGCGTGTATTTGTGTGTTCAAAATATGTACGCACCTTGTCAAATTCACTTCACTGTCTGTTTTCATACATGCCAATCGTGTACGTTGTAGTACACTTACATATGTTTCCCCAGCCCACCTCACTCCCTACCCCCCGCTCTCACCTTCCTCTTCATTATTATTATTCTCGTTTTTATTTCGTTTTATTTTTTGTTATTATCATTTTTTAGTTGTTGTTTTGTTAATATATATTCTTATTTTTTGTTTTGTTTTCATTTATCTTCTATTTTCATTTGATGTTCCTCTATGATTACATGACCGCTTTGCTTGCTTCTTTGATTTCTTACATTAATTGATTTCACTGCATGTTGTAGTCCCTACTCAGGGCGAGGACTGGATGTAAAAAAGCACGTTAGTGCTTATCTATTATCCTCGAAAATAAAGAATTTTGTCTCGTCTTGTCTTGTCTCTCTCTCCTCTCTCTTCTCTCTCTCTCTCTCACACACTCACACACACACACACACACACACACACACACACACACACACACCACACACACACACACACACACTTACACACAGGCAAACAGACTCACTTACACAAGTACACTGATAGACACACACTCAGAGGGGATATCCAGAGAGAGATAAATGCACATTTATGTGCACAAACACATAGACAGACAGACAGACAGATGAAGAGACAGGCTGACGGTCTCTCACACAACACACACACACACACACACACACACACACACACACACACACACACACACACACACACACACACACACACGAGTGCTCGCATGCATACTTCTGACCCCCCACACAAGCACCAACATCAGAATAACAACAAACACCAACATCAATATAACAACAAACAACAACATCAGTCAAACACCAACATCAGTATAACAACAAGCACCAACATCAGTATAACAAAAAGCACCAACATCAGTATAACAACAAACACCAACATCAGTATAACAAAAAACACCAACATCAGTATAACAACAAACCCCAACATCAGTATAACAACAAACATCAACATCAGTATAACAACAAACACCAACATCAGTACAACAACAAACACCAACATCAGTACAACAACAAACACCAACATCTGTACAACAACAAACACCAACATCAGTACAACAACAAACACCAACATCAGTATAACAACAAACACCAACACCAGTATAACAACAAACACCAACACCAGTATAACAACAAACACCAACATCAGTATAATAACACACACCAACATCAGTATAACAACAAACACCAACATCAGTATAACAGCAAACACCAACATCAGTATAACACACACACACCAACATCAGTATAACAACAAACACCAACATCAGTATAACAGCAAACACCAACATCAGTATAACAACAAACACCAACATCAGTATAACAACAAACCCCAACATCAGTATAACAACAAACACCAACATCAGTATAACAACACACACCATCATCAGTATAACAACAAACACCAACATCAGAATAACAACAAACACCAACATCAGTATAACACAACAAACACCAACATCAGTATAACACAACAAACACCAACATCAGAATAACAACAAACACCAACATCAGTATAACACAACAAACACCAGTCTGAGCGTGGGTGTCTGTTGTAGGACCAGTGTCTATTCACAGCAGTTTTTGTGTATCTAACAGACGATCGGAAATGTAACCGAAATGTATTCCTTGCATTAGGCCGACGTTGTAGACTCTCACATAATTTTGTGCACACAAGAAAACAATTTGACACAAGAAATGCGAGAGCTATAACTGGCATACCCAGTATGCATTTCAGCCACTAAATGACGTCATCAAATGGCCATGATATGACGTTGTGTGCCGCTGACGTGGGCAGCAGTAAACACTCCCGGAATCCCCCCATCTAACGGTCAAGGAGCTCAATATAGCATTACAACCCGCTGATGCTAGCGCTCACTGATTCCAGAACCACTGATTCCAGAACCGTTGAAAGCGAAAAGCGAGCAGTCATCTGGTGGGAAAAGCGAGCAGTCATCTCGTGGGAAATGCGAGCAGTCATCTCGTGGGAAAAGCGAGCAGAGCCATCTCGTGGGAAAAGCGAGCAGTCATCTCGTGGGCGGGCACGCTTGAATCAGACGACGGTTGGTAACAGACACAGGAAGGAAGCATCCATTATGACATCATCATCTACACTTTGTCTTTGTATTGATGACAACTTTGACACATGTACTCACGCAAGTGTTAGGTTCAACACAGACTTTGTGATCACGGGACCAACGAAGACCATATCTATTGTATACGGACGGTTATCCATGCATGGAACAGTACCTGCGCAAGGAGATGAAGGCGAACTGCATTCTCTCAGCATGGACACCCCCCCCCCCCCACACACACACACCCCGGCGTTCATTGACTGATTAGTTACATGGTAGAAGGATAGAGACCAACATGACAGCCTAACAGAGTCAGAGACCAACATGACAGCCTAACAGAGTCAGAGACCAACATGACAGCCTAACAGCGTCAGAGACCAACATGACAGCCTAACAGCGTCAGAGACCAACCTGACAGCCTAACAGCATCAGACACCAACATGACAGCCTAACAGCGTCAGATACCAACATGACAGCCTAACAGCGTCAGTCAGAGACCAACATGACAGCCTAACAGCGTCAGTCAGAGACCAACATGACAGCCTAACAGCGTCAGAGACCAACATGACAGCCTAACAGCGTCAGAGACCAACATGACAGCCTAACAGAGTCAGTCAGAGACCAACATGACAGCCTAACAGCGTCAGTCAGAGACCAACATGACAGCCTAACAGAGTCAGAGACCAACATGACAGCGTAACAGAGTCAGTCAGAGACCAACATGACAGCCTAACAGCGTCAGAGACCAACATGACAGCCTAACAGAGTCAGAGACCAACATGACAGCCTAACAGCGTCAGAGACCAACATGACAGCCTAACAGCGTCAGAGACCAACATGACAGCCTGACAGAGTCAGAGACCAACATGACAGCCTAACAGAGTCAGAGACCAACATGACAGCCTAACAGCGTCAGAGACCAACATGACAGCCTAACAGCGTCAGAGACCAACATGACAGCCTAACAGCGTCAGTCAGAGACCAACATGACAGCCTAACAGAGTCAGAGACTGTCACACTGTCACTTTTGCACACGCGCATTCATGACAGCATTTACTCCATACGCACACGCAATCTTTCCAATCAACCAAAAGGCGCACTACCGAATGTTTTTTTCTTCTCCCCCTCTCCTTCGGGAAAACACTTTACTAAATCACATCAAACAATTTATAAACAGATTTTATACATGTAGCTCTCTTTCCACTGAGAGGCAAACTAACTCACTCAAGACTTCATAAAGTCACGGCCTTCACACAACATTGGCCCACAAAATCCAGACCAGGAAAATAAATTATTCTCTCACTCCTTGATGCTATGCCTGCATCCGAATTACGACTCGCCTCATCCTTTCAGGATTCCCCTGTCTCTCTCAGACATCATCTCGCCCCCTCGATTTCTCCCGTCCTGGAGATATGACTTCCGACTCCTCTCCCTCGACTCTTCTTGTCACTGGAGAGATGAGTTCCAACTCCTCTCCCTCGTCTTCTCCTGTCCCTGGAGAGATGACGAGTTCCCGACTCCTCTCCCTGAGTCCTTAATTCCTGGGGCTGCCTACCGGTGTGTTCCCCACACCATGGCCATCTTCAACCACCTCACGGGGTGAAAGGTGAAGGGTGAAGGGCGAAGGGTAAAAGGTGAAGGGCTGAAACACGAATAAGGTTCGTGTAAGTAACCTTCTTAATTCAACATATGAATTCTTTCTTTCTCTTTTCTTTAAGTTTTCCCCTGTAGCTTTCCCCAACTATCTATCGCTCACCTGGTAATGACTGGTCAGCAGCGAGGACCAACGTCCTGACAGGTTCGAGTCTCTAGGCCATCTGCTGGGTTAAAACTGATTCTTTCCTCCCTCCTCCTAGTGAGTGCATACTCAGTGTTCAAAACACATGACCAGCACCTTACCAGCCCTTGTTAAACTATCTCTCAGTGGTCACTTTCACCCAATGACCACGTTTGTTTCTTTACCGAGTCATACTCACAATTATTTGGGGACGCCCGCTACACTAGTCAAGCCACACGAATATTCTTCCTTTTCAGTAGTGGCATGGGGAAATGATTCATATCACTAACTACATGTGATGGAGCGTCACATGCCTTGATGTGAGGCTACGTCACATGACAGAGACCAACATGACAGCGTAACAGAGTCAGTCAGAGACCAACATGACAGCCTAACAGCGTCAGAGACCAACATGACAGCCTAACAGAGTCAGAGACCAACATGACAGCCTAACAGCGTCAGAGACCAACATGACAGCCTAACAGCGTCAGAGACCAACATGACAGCCTGACAGAGTCAGAGACCAACATGACAGCCTAACAGAGTCAGAGACCAACATGACAGCCTAACAGCGTCAGAGACCAACATGACAGCCTAACAGCGTCAGAGACCAACATGACAGCCTAACAGCGTCAGTCAGAGACCAACATGACAGCCTAACAGCGTCAGAGACCAACATGACAGCCTAACAGCGTCAGAGACCAACATGACAGCCTAACAGCGTCAGAGACCAACATGACAGCCTAACAGCGTCAGTCAGAGACCAACATGACAGCCTAACAGCGTCAGAGTCAGAGACCAGCACGACAGCCTAAGACTGAGTATGGCTATGAGAGGTTGTGTGAGGTTGCATGAAGTTGTGGGAGACCGTGTATGACTATGTGAGGTTTGTGTGACACTATGTGTGACTGTGAGACTGTGTGAACCTGTCGGTGTGACTGTGAGGTTGGGGAAGGTGTCTCTGTACAACTATAGCCATCTCTGTGATTGTTGTAGCCCTGAACACAGACGTACAGCCAACTATAGTTTGGAAGAGTTTAGACAGGTGTATCCGCTAATGAGCTCTAAATCCTCCCCCCCCCCCCACCTCATCCTTTCTCCTCCCTTACTTCTCCCTCTTTTCTTCTGCCCATTTCCCCCATTCTTGTTTGCTTGGACGAGTTCATTGTCCAGTGTAACCTTTAGTAATTGGGGGTCAGTTACTGCCTGCTGCTTCTGACCAGTCCGTGTCAGGTGTAGGCTCAGTGAGGGAGGAAAACGAGCACTACCCTGTCTTCCCTGTTGTACCAGACTGAGACAGCTTGAATAAGTGCTGCGGAACGAACTTTGATCAACCCACCTTCCAACTGTTCGCCCCATTCCCTCACCCCCCCCCCCCTCCTCACTGACGAGTCCATTTCAAGCTTAATCTCAATGAGGGAGGGCAAATGAGCTCAGATACCCCCTGCCCCCCCCCCCCCCAACCCTCCCCCCCCCCCACCTCCCAACACATTTTCTTGGATACCACCTCTCCTCGTCTTTCTCCTTCCAATCCCGTTCCCGCACGTCCCTCCCCACCCTCACCCCCTTTCCTTCCCTCCCCCACCCCCAAAGCCCCTTACCTTCCCTCCCCCACCCCATACCTTCCCTCCCCCACCCCCATACCCCTTTCCTTCCATTCCCCACCCCCATGCCCCCTTTCCTTCCCTCCCCACCCCCATACCCCTTTCCTTCTCTCCCTTAACGTGGTGACAGCCCTGATGTGCCCTTTGCGGTCGGCTGGGCTATAAGCAACATCACCTTACCTTACCTTCCTTCCCTCCCCCACCCCCATGCCCCCTTTCCTTCCCTCCCCCACATCATGCCCCCTTCCCCCCCCCCCCCCCCCCCCCCATGCCCCCTTACCTTCCCTCCCCACTGAGTGCTGACAGCAGTGTGGCTGAAGTGAATGCTTTTTGAGTAAGGAGAAATGAAGATCAAAAGGTTTCCTTGTCCGTTAGTCCCTCTCCTCTCTCTCTCTCTCTCTCTCTTATCTCCTCTCTCTCTCTCTCTCTCTCTCTCCTCTCCCCTTTTAGCCTCTGTCTCTCTGTTCTGCCTCAGTGTCTCTGTCTATATGTCTTCCTCTGTCTGTCTGTCTGTCTCTGTGTGTGTGTGTGTGTGTGTGTGTGTGTGTGTGTGTGTGTGTGTGCGTGCGTGCGTGCGTGCGTGCGTGCGTGCGTGCGTGCGTGCGTGCGTGCGTGGTGTGTGGTGTGTGTGTGTGTGTGTGTGTGTGTGTCCCCCCCCCCCCTCTCTCTTTCTCTATCTCCCCTTCAGCTCGGTAACTGGTCATTGTGGCACCGGATGGAATCTTGTCACTGTGGTTCCAGGCGGGGAAGT
>JAFLJL010017131.1:0-7500 GCA_018398815.1 Conus ventricosus
TACCATTGTGGGGTGTTGTTTCAAACCTCTAGAAACTGTAAAAAGCCGTTTCAATTATACCTCTAAAGATCTCTTACGATTTGCTGTGGAAAGACGTTTCAGACTATTGATAGACATTTTAAAACGTGGAAAAGATCTTAGGATTGTGGAAAAGACAGTTTAGAAATGAGGAACGTCATTTTAAGCTGTTAGAAAGCTATTTTTAGAAATGAGAACGTCATTTTAAGCTGTTAGAAAGCTATTTTTAGACATGAGGAACGTCATTTTAAGCTGTTAGAAAGCTATTTTTAGACATGAGGAACGTCATTTTAAGCTGTTAAAAAGCTATTTTAGAGCAGTGGGGAAGCTGTTTCAGACCTTTGGAAAGAAATTTTTAGTATTGCAGGGGAGACGTTTAGATCTGTAGGAGTGCAATTTCAAATGTTTGGGAAAACGTTTAAACAGTATGCGGAAAGACATTTCAAATTTGGTGGAGATGCATATGAGATCCATGAAAAATCCATTCCAAACTTGTTGGAAAGAACTTTCAAAACTGTAGAGTGAAAAAGTTTCAAACTTGTCAGAAAGATTCTGGTATTGTTGCAAAGTTGTTTCGGACCAGCAGGAAACCAGTTATATATATATATATATATATATATATATATATATATATATATATATATATATATATATATATATATATAGTTAAACAAGTTAAAAGAGGAATCTTAAAACTATCTACAAATTTGTTTCGAGCGTGTTGCGCTGTCATCAGGATGGTTTTTGGTTTGCCCACCGCCGATGTTATATAGCGTGTGGGCTCCCGTTTGCGGTTGTTTGCACGTGCGGTTGGCTGCACGTGTTTTTTGGTTTTTGTTTTGGGTGTGTTCACTAACAACGATTTCCATTATGCCTGCAGTTGTTTACTATTTCTGTTTTGGTGTTTAAAGTTAAACAACTGCAGGCATAAATGGAAATCGTTGTTAGTGAACACACCCAAAACAAAAACCTGAAAGCCCCCAAAAAACACGTGCAGCCAACCCGCACGTGCAAACAACCGCAAACGGGAGCCCACACGCTATATAACATCGGCGGTGGGCAAACCAAAAACCATCCTGATGACAGCGCAACACGCTCGAAACAAATTTGTAGATAGTTTTAAGATTCCTCTTTTAACTTGTTTTAACTAATGTTGCTCCCCAAGGGTTGAGCACTTAAAAAATTGTTTTAGGCATTTTAAACATACTGATCTATGTATATATATATATATAGACAATGGTAGTAAATACCAGCAGAGATTTTTAAAAAGTGCTCAACCGGACTGGGAGCAACATTTGTTAAAACGTAAGGTTTAAAACTATCTACAGCGCTGTTTCATGCGGATGCAATTATCAGGATAATATCCTGATAATTGCATCCGCATGAAACAGCGCTGTAGATAGTTTTAAACCTTACGTTTTAACAATATATATATATATATATATATATATATATATATATATATATATTGTGTGTGTGTGTGTGTGTGTGTGTGTGTGTGTGTGTGTGTGTGTGTTGCGAAAACGTTTAAACAGTGTGCGAAAGATATTTCGAAATTGTTGGAGATGCATTTTATATCCATGAAAAATCAATTCCAAACTTGTTGGACAGAACTTTTAAAACTGTAGAGGAAAAAAAAAACTTTCAAAATTGTTTCAATGATGGTTCTGTACTGTACAGAAGTTTCAAAATTCTTGGGGCAAAATGTCTGAAAATTGTGGAAAGTCGTTTTTAATCTGTTGCGATAAAGTTCTAGAACAATGGAAAGCCCTGTAGCGACTTTTGGACTGACGTTTTACAAGAATACTTCCAAAACAGTCGGAAACATGTGTGGAAAACGTCTCCCCACAATGCTTTGCCTTTCCTATAAGATATCCTTCTTGAGGTCACTACACACCTCTTTTGACTAGTCTCAAAGCCTGTAAGTCATTGCTAGTGTGTCTGTTTCTTTTGTGATGTCAGGTGTCGTTGTGTGTAGGGCCACCCAAGATTGTAAACACAATGACGATTGGAACCTAACAGTGGCTTATCTCTGTGTGTGATTGAAGTAGATCTTCACGCTGAAAGTGTTCTGGAATTTGTCTTTTTACTCCGCATTCCCGTGAACCAGCTAACGGCTGGCAGCCATGACGTCACTTATGACACTTTTCTAGAGTCTCCCCTCTGTCCAGCGTGATTGCATCCCTCACTCACTCACTCACTCACTCACAGCAGAATGCTGGTGACGTGTCTGCGTCCCTCACTCACTCACAGCAGAATGCTGGTGACGTGTCTGCGTCCCTCACTCACTCACAGCAGAATGCTGGTGACGTGTCTGCGTCCCTCACTCACTCACTGCACAATGCTGGTGACGTGTCTGCGTCCCTCACTCACTCAATGCAGAATGCTGGTGACGTGTCTGCGTCCCTCACTCACTCACAGCACAATGCTGGTGACGTGTCTGCGTCCCTCACTCACTCACAGCAGAATGCTGGTGACGTGTCTGCGTCCCTCACTCACTCACAGCAGAATGCTGGTGACGTGTCTGCATTCCTCACTCACTCACTCACAGCACAATGCTGGTGACGTGTCTGCGTCCCTCACTCACTCACAGCAGAATGCTGGTGACGTGTCTGCATTCCTCACTCACTCACTCACAGCAGAATGCTGGTGACGTGTCTGCATTCCTCACTCACTCACAGCACAATGCTGGTGACGTGTCTGCATTCCTCACTCACTCACTCACAGCACAATGCTGGTGACGTGTCTGCATTCCTCACTCACTCACTCACAGCAGAATGCTGGTGACGTGTCTGCATTCCTCACTCACTCACTGCACAATGCTGGTGACGTGTCTGCATTCCTCACTCACTCACTCACAGCCGAATGCTGGTGACGTGTCTGCATTCCTCACTCACTCACAGCCGAATGCTGGTGACGTGTCTGCATTCCTCACTCACTCACTCACTGCACAATGCTGGTGACGTGTCTGCATTCCTCACTCACTCACTCACAGCAGAATGCTGGTGACGTGTCTGCATTCCTCACTCACTCACAGCACATGCTGGTGACGTCACCGCGCAGCAGTGCGACTGGCTGGTTGCGTAATGTCCGGAAAGTGACTCTCGCCGGTCGGCTCCGAGCCATGCTTCAGCCACGTCATGACTACGTCACTGGGCGGTAGTTCTGCCGCAGCTTCGCCGGTACCGGTACCGCGCCGCCATCACTCGCGGCTGCGCGGTGTATTGCTGATGGACCCCCGCTCTGCGAGGGGGGCTGAGCACCCGAGTGTCCTTGCCTCTGTCGCCCTTCTTCACCCTCCCTTCTCTCCATCCTCTCTCTCCTCCCCCTCCCCCTCCCGCCCCTGCTTTGTCTTTGACGACTCCTCTGGGAGTGTAGTCGCTGTGAGCGCATCGGAAGAACCTGGGAGACACGAGCTCTGAGTCTGATGACACGCCGTTGGCCCAGCCGTCTCCCATGGAAAGCTTGACCTTGACCGGCGAGACCTTGCCCCCGTGGCAGCTGGTGTTGTAGAGCAGGTCAAGGTCGCGGCGGTCGGAGGGCAGGTGCTTTGGGTGCATGGCGCAGGGAGAGGTTCTCAGCTCGGGCAGGAGGGTGCCCGAGTCCGCGGGCACGTTGTTGGCGCGCGCCACAAGGTCGATGAACTCGTCAAGGTCATCGTCATCCGGGTTCTTCCGGCCTTCTCCCGCTCCTCTTTCCTCGTCCAGAACCTCGTCCGCCTGCATTCGTCTGCGAATCAAAATTATCGTCTGCACTTCAAAACACCATTGCATGCAATTATCATGTAAAAT
Source organism: Conus ventricosus (assembly GCA_018398815.1). Classification (NCBI taxonomy): domain Eukaryota; kingdom Metazoa; phylum Mollusca; class Gastropoda; order Neogastropoda; family Conidae; genus Conus; species Conus ventricosus. The sequence continues at coordinate 3,810 of JAFLJL010017131.1, forward strand.
GAATAAATGTATAAAAAATAAATAGATAAATAAATAAATAAAAACAGAGAGAGAGAGAGAGAGAGAGAGAGAGAGAGAGAGAGAGAGAGGGGGGGGAGAGATTTATCGTCGACACAGAAATTATCGTCTGCACACAAAATTTCGTTTAAACTTAGAAGTTATCGTCAGCGTACAACAATATCCTGGGTACGTAGAAATGATCGTCTTCATAAAAGTTATCGTTCCTAGTGTCATCTGAACGTATCATTTGCAACAATGATGTCCCGTGTGTACACATACAAAAACGACGTCTAGACACAAAACGATCAACAAGTATATCCTCACATAAAAAGAAGTCGTTAGCTCATAAAAAAAATATTGTCTGTAATGACTGTCCGCACATGAAAATGTCTATCTGCACACAGAGCATTGACAGCGCATCAAATAAGCATCTGCCTATTGTTGTTGTTGTTGTTGTTGTTGTTGTTGTTGTTGTTGTTGTTGTTGTTGTCGTACCCTGGCTAAAAGACTACAGGGATTATCAGAACAGTCAAAGTACACACTGTGTGTGTGTGTGTGGTGTGTGTGTGTGTGTGTGCGTGTGCGTGTGTGTGTGTGCGTGAGTGGTGTGTGTGTGCTGAGTGTGCGTGAGTGTGTGTGTGTGTGTGTGTGTGTGTGTGTGTGTGTGTGTGTGTGGGGTGTGTGTGTACGCGTGTGTGTAAATACATGAACATGTGCATACCCTATGTCATCTCTATGTGTTATTGGATGCGTTGCTGTTGCTCTCTATTACTTCATGCACAAGGACCGTCGCTGTTGCCGGGCGTTAACCTAGCATCTTTAGCATCACAAGATCATTTTCTTGTGCATGACACTGGACCCAATGGTCCTAATATAACAGCAAACATCTCGTTTGACCTAAATGATACGTTAAATGTCATGATCGACTGAAATGATGACTTTTCGCTCGAAAGGAAATTTTCACGTACTGAATAGCAAACAAGTTCGGTAACTCTTGCCCCACGATGAAATAAAATTGCAAACGAACGCTGCTTGCGACAACAAACCACCTGGCACGAATGCCAACACAAAGCACACACAAATGTCAACACAAAGCACACACAAATGCCAACACAAAGCACACACACACATGCCAACACAAAGCACACACACATGCCAGCACAAAGCACACACAATGCCAGCACAAAGCACACACAAATGCCAACACAAAGCACACACAAATGCCAACACAAAGCACACACAAATGTCAACACAAAGCACACACAAATTTCAACACAAAGCACACACAAATGCCAGCACAAAGCATGCACACATGCCAGCACAAAGCACACGCAAATGCCAACACAAAGCGCACACCCATGCCAACACAAAGCACACACACATGCCAGCACAAAGCACACACAAATGCCAACAGAATGCACACACAGATGCCAACACAAAGCACACACAGATGCCAACACAAAGCACACACAAATGCCAACACAAAGCACACACAGATGCCAACACAAAGCACACAGAACAAACCAGGAGGCATCCCCATGTTTCAAACTTGCCCATCTACCCCTGTGCCGGACACTTGTAGTCTACACAGCAACGACATCTGGAGACATGAACGAACACAGATGGACATTTTCTTCACGGTCGGCCTGCCCCTTGTTTAGCGCGCAATGCTTTTGTCACCCTAAGACCAGTGCGGAGGAACGAAAACCTCAGTCTGCACACCAAGCTAAGGCTGTTCAACACCAACGTCAAATCCGTGTTATTGTACGGTTCGGAGACTTGGAGACGCACAAAGAGCCTGGACAGCAATTGAGTTACATGTCTTCATCAACACCTGTCTTCGCCAGATCCTGCGCATCAGATGGCCAGAACGAATCTCAAATGAGGAACTCATGCACCGGACGAAGCAAGACCCAATCACAAAGAGTATCCAGATGAGGAAGTGGGGGTGGGTTGGACAGATCCTGCGTAGAGGACAGGCCCACATCCCACGCCACGCCTGGGACTGGAACCCACAAGGGAAGCGGAAGAGGGGGAAGAACTCTACAGGCAGAACTCAAGTTCACCAACATGACCTGGGGTGAAGCCAAGAGAACAGCCCAAGACAGAGCGAGATGGAGATCTGCAGTGCGGGCCCTGTGTTCCGATCGGAACGAAGAGGACTAAGTCAAGTACCCCTTTGTTTATCTTAAAGAAGTCAGACAGAACACGCACACGAACAGGACCAAGCGTAAGTAACCTCGCTTTCACTGAGTGATATGAAAGAAATCTGAAATGAGACAGGGAACAATAGACTATAAAAACAAGAAAACAAGTAGGATAACTCTTGTTTCCCATGAGCAGACAATTACACGCCCATAACACAAACCGAATGCTCCTAACACCAAACTGCATAAATACAACTACAAAGGCAAATGCAGATCACACAGAACAGACAAGGATCCGAAAACGGATGTTTTATGCTTTATATAGCCATGCATCTGACTTACGTGTACAGCGACAAGTGGAGAAATGAATGAGCACAAATAAACACTCCATCGTCATTGCTATTGTGATTGTTCTCTTCGTCATGAGATTAACCGTGATAGGTTCCTCCTCCTCCTCTTCCTCCTCCTCCTCTTCCTCCTTCTCTTCTTGTTCTTGATCTTCTTCTTCTTTATCTTGTTCTTCTTCTTCTTCTTCTACACTGCTTTTTGCTGCTGCTACGACTACTACTACCACTACTTCTGCTGCTGCTGTTGCTACTACTTCTACCACTGTAGCTGCTACGTCTACATCTACGGGTTTTGCTATTACTACCACGGCTGCTGCTGCTGCTGCTGCTACTACCACTTCTACTATTACTGCTACTACTACTACTACTACTACTTCTAGCCTACTACTACTACTACTACTACTACTACTACTACTACTATTGTTGTTGTTGCTGCTGCTGCTGTTCTGCTGCTGCTGTTTTTCTCCTCCTCCTCCTCTTCCTCCTCCTCCTCCTCCTCCACCTCCTCCTCCTCCTCCTCCTACTACTACTACTACTACCACCACCACCACCATCACCATCACTGCTACTACGACTTCGTTCTCTTGAACTGTAACTTGTAATCTTGCGGTGAGTTGTTTGTAAGTCACTTTGAACAATAACATCAGCGCAGTGACATCTTTATCGACCTCTGAAAGGAAATGACCCCTTTGCCTCTGCCTAAAATCACCTTTTTTTTTTTCTTTTTGGTCACAGGATGGTAGCCTACCTTTCGACTGCAGTCCCGGGCCTCATCAGTCTCCACACGTGTATTCACGTTGTTGAGTCAGAGCGCACAGGACAGCCACAAACAGCCTTTCCCCAGGCCTTAAAAAACACACACACAGTCTGTGGCCTTGCTCTCTTTCCGCTGCCTCAAACCACACAGTGTGGTCCCCCCCCCCCCTCTCTTCTCTCTCTCTCTCTCTCTCTCTCACCTCTCTCTCTTCTCTCTCCCTGGCCTAAAATCACACAGTTTGTAGCTTCTTTCTTCCCGACCTAAAACCACACACAGTTTGTAGCCTTTCTCTCTCCCCGGCCTAAAACCACACACAATGTGTAGCCTTTCTCTCTCTCTCCGTCCTAAAACCACAACACAATGTGTTGCCTTTCTCTCTCTCCGGCCTAAAACCACACACAATGTGTAGCCTTTCTCTCTCTCCGGCCTAAAACTACACA
>JAFLJL010017132.1:0-2500 GCA_018398815.1 Conus ventricosus
CAACACAGCACTGTACTGTATAACACAACACAGCACTGTACTGTATAACACAACACAGCACTGTACTGCATAACACCGCACATCATATCACAGTACTGTTTAACACAGAATAGTAGCACAGCAATGTATAAAACTGTAAGGCACAGCATTGTGGAACACAGCATAGCAAACACATCGTAGTGCTGTACAGCATAGCACAACACAACACGGCACAATTCGACACAACACAGTACAGCACAGTGCCTTACAACAAAGCACAGTGCAACACAACACAGCACAGTACAGCAAAGCATTGTATAACACAGCACCATACAGCATGACATAACATAGCACAGCACAGTACATCACATCACAATGCTGCACAGTACAGCACAGCGCATTATAACAGAGCGCCGCACAGCACAACACAGCACAGTATTACATAACACAGCACAACACAACACAGCACAGTATTGTATAACACAGTACAGTATACCACAGTACAGTACAGCACAGCATTGTATACCACAGTACAGTACAGCACAGTATTGTATACCACAGTACAGTACAGCACAGTATTGTATAACACAGTACAGTACAGCACAGTATTGTATAACACAGCACAGCACAACACAGCACAGTTCAGCACAACACAGCACAGCACAGTATTGTACAACACAGCACAGCACAACACCACACAGCACAGTACAGTACGACAAGCACAGTGCAGCACAACACAGCACAGCATAGCACAACACAGCACAGCACTTCACAGCACGATATTGCACAGCACAGCACAGCATTGCACGACACAACACAGGACAGCACAATATTGTATAACAGCACAGCACAGCACAGCATGATACAGCACAGCATGATACAGCACAGCACAGCACTGCACGACACAGCACAGCGCAGCACATTATTGTATAATGCAGCACAGCACAACACAGCATGACATAGCACAGCACAGCATGGTACGACACAACACAGCACAGTATTGTATAATACAGCACAACACAGCACAGCATGACAGCACAACACAGCACAGAACAGCACAACACAGCATGATACAGCACAGCACAGCACGACACAACACACCACAGCACATTATTGTATAACACAGCACTGCACAACACAGCATGACATAGCGCAGCACACCATGACAGCACAATACAGCACAATACAGCACATATCAGCACAGCACAATACAGCACGACACTGCACAGTACACCACAGTGTTGTACGACACAGCACAGCGCAGCACAGTATTGTAAAACACAGCACAGTGTTGTAAAACAGCGCAGTACTGTATAACAGAGTACGGTATTGTATAAAGAACGCAGTGCAGCAGAGTACTGTATAACAGTGTACGGTATTGTATAAAGAACACCGTACAGCAGAGTACTGAACAACAGAGTACAGCACTGTATACCCAACAGAGTACAGCAGAGTACTGTACAACAGAATACAGCATTGTATAAACAATACAGTACAGCAGAGTACTGTATAACAGAGTACAGCATTGTATAAACAACACAGTACAACACATTACTGTATAACAAAATACAGTGTTGTATAAGCAACACAGTGCAGCAGAGTACTGTATAACAGGGTGCAGTACTGTATAATCAACACAGTGCAGCTGAGTACTGAACAACAGAGTACAGCACTGTATACACAACGCTGTACAACAGAGTACTGAACAACAGAGTAGAGTACTGTATACACTACACAGTACAGCAGAGTACTGTATAACAAAGTACAGTATGTTTAAACCCTACAGTACAGCAGAGCACTCTATAATGCAGCACAGCAAAGCACAGTACTTTATAACACAGCACAGTACTGTACAACACAGCACGACACAGCACAGTACTGTACAACACAGCACAACACAGCACAGTAGACTATTGTACAATACAGCACAGCAAAGCACAGTACTGTATAACAAGGCATCGCACTACACGCCACACAGCACAGCACAACACACTTCTGTATAACACAGCACAGCAGAACAAGCAAAATGCTGTATTACACAGCACAGTACAGTACAGTAGAATACTGTATAACTAAGCACAGCACTACACGTCACAGCTCAACACAGCACAGCACTACACACTTCTGTATAACACAACACAGCACAACACAACACGGCAAAATGCTGTATAACTCAGAACAGCACAGCAAAATGCTCTATAACACAGCACATCGCAGTACTGTACCTCACAACACAGCATAACACAGTACAGCACAGCACAGTACTGTACAACACAACACAGCACAGTACTGTACAACACAGCACAGTACTGTACAACACAACACAGCACAGTACTGTACAACACAACACAGCACAGTACTGTACAACATAATGCAGCACAGTACTGTACAACATAGCACAGCACAACACAGCACAGTACTGTATAACACAGCACAGTACTGTACATCACAACACAGCACAGCACAGTGCTGTACAACACAACACAGCACAGCACAGTACAACACAGCACAGTACTGTACA
>JAFLJL010017132.1:20000-22500 GCA_018398815.1 Conus ventricosus
CAGCTAATTATGACGAGAAAAAATTACTTTTGACGTGCATAGCAGCTAATTATGACGAGAAAAACATTACTTTTGACGTGCAGAGCAGCTAATTATGACAAAAAACCATTACTTTTGACGTGCAAGGCAGCTAATTATGACGAAAAAACATTACTTTTGACGTGGAGAGCAGCTAATTATAACGAGAAAAACATTACTTTTGACGTGCATAGCAGCTAATTATGACGAGAAAAACATTACTTTTGACGTGCAGAGCAGCTAATTATGACCAAAAAAACATTACTTTTGACGTGCAAGGCAGCTAATTATGACGAAAAAACATTACTGTTGACGTGGAGAGCAGCTAATTATAACGAGAAAAACATTACTTTTGACGTGCAGAGCAGCTCATTATGATGAGAAAAACATTACTTTTTACGTGCTGGCAGCTAATTATGACGAGAAAACATTACTTTTGACGTGCAGAGCAGCTGATTATGACGAGAAAAACATTGCTTTTGACGTGCAGAGCAGCTAATTATGACGAAAAAAACCCATTACTTTTGACGTGCAAAGCAGGTAATTATGACGAGAAAACATTACTTTTGACGTGCAGCAGCTAATTATGACATGAAAAACATTACCTTTGACGTGCAGAGCAGGTAATTATGACGAGAGTACATTACTTTGACGTGCAGAGCAGCTAATTATAACGAGAAAACATTACTTTCGACTGTAGAGCAGCTAATTATAACGTGAAAACATTACTTTTGACATGCAGAGCAGCTAAATTTAACGAGAAAAACATTACTTTTGACGTGCAGAGCAGCTAATTATAACGAGAAAACATTACTTTTGACGTGCAGAGCAGCTGATTATGACTAGAAAAACATTACTTTTGGCGTGCAGAGCAGCTAATTATAACGAGAAAACATTACTTTTGACGTGCAGAGCAGCTCATTATGACGAGAAAACATTACTTTTGACGTGCAGAGCAGCTAATTATGACGAGAAAACATTTACTTTTGACGTGCAGAGCAGCTAACTATGACGAGAAAAACATTACTTTGATGCCCAGAATAGCTGATCATAACAAGTAAACAGTACTTTTGAAGTGAAGAACGGCTAATTTGAAACAAGAAAACAGTACTTTTGAAGGTAGAAGGTTCTCGATGCTCGTTGTACAGTCCTGAAAGACCATACAGTCCCTGCAACACCACCGAAACGAATGTACATCACACGAGCCATTGTTATCTCTTTGTAAGAATTACAATTATCTGTTCCCGTCAGTAATGATGACTTTCTTCGTGATTCATCAGTGATTATGATTATCCCTTTCTTCCGCGAGTTACTTATGAAGAGAGTTATCAGTTATCTTGATTGTCCCTTTCTTCCGCGAGTTACTTATGAAGAGAGTTATCAGTGATCTTGATTACCCATTTCTTCCGCGAGTTACTGATGAAGAGAGTTATAAGTTATCTTGATTATCCCTTTCTACCACGAGTTACTTATGAAGAGAGTTATCAGTGATCATGATTATCCTTTTGTACCACGAGATACTTATGAAGAAGGTTATCAATGATCTTGATTATCCTTTTTCTTGATTATCCTTTTCTACCACGTGTTACTTTTGAAGAGAGTTATCAGTGATCATGATTATTCTTTTGTACCACGAGTTACTTAGTAAGAAGGTTATCAATGATCTTGATTATCCCTTTTGTACCACGTGTTACTTATGAAGAAAGTTATTAATGATCTTGATTATCCCTTTCTACCACGTGTTACTTATGAAGAAAGTTATCAATGATCTTGATTATCCCTTTCTACCACGAGTTACTTATGAAGAAAGGTATCAATGATCTTGATTATCCCTTTCTACCACGAGTTACTTAGTAAGAAGGTCATCAATGATCTTGATTATGCCTTTCTACCACGAGTTACTTAGTAAGAAAGTTATCAATGATCTTGATTATCCCTTTCTACCACGAGTTACTTATGAAGAAAGTTATCAATGATCTTGATTATCCTTTTCTACCACGAGTTACTTATGAAGAAAGTTATCAATGATCTTGATTATCCTTTTCTACCACGAGTTACTTATGAAGAGAGATATCAGTGGTAGAGCGCCGGCCTCGTGATCCTGGGGTTGGGGTTCGAATTTCGGTACAGGGGGATTTTTCCCTCGGAGTTAACATTGGTTCTGACTTCACTCCCCATACAGTCCTTCGAATGAGACTATAAACCGAGGTTTCGTATGTGAACGCACGCATAACATCTTGCACACAGGTAAAATACCATCACCAAACTTTCGGAAGAGAAGGCCAGTTTGGCCGTTGGTATGGATGATACGTTACACATAGCATGCACCTTCCCCGAAGATGGAGTATGGCTGCCTTAATGGCGGGATAAAAAAAACACGGTCATACACACAAAACTCCACTGCCTGTCTATACAGGCAGTGTCCGCAGGAGTATCAGGCTGCGTACGCAGAAAGAAAGAAAGAGGAAGTGATCATGATCAT
>JAFLJL010017132.1:32500-49761 GCA_018398815.1 Conus ventricosus
TTAGGCTGGTGTCACTTCAGGCCCGCCTACAGGTGCAGGCTGCACAGAGATGCGTTCGTTTGTGATGGCAGCATAAGTCAGGCAAAGTAGGACTATTGTGGGGGTTCACTGAATCGTCTACATTAAACCAATCATGACTATATAAGCGGGACGGGTGACGGTCAAAACTTCGAACGTGGATACCCGCCCCCCCCCCCCCCCCCGCAGGGAGTGTCGTCGCAACAACAGCAAGTGTTACGAAGAAAACATACCTTTTAACGGAAAACAGCGGATTACAACCAGAAAACATACGGTGTGACCTGGAGATCAGCGAATGATGACAAAAAAGGGGAGGGGTAAATTTTGACATCACTACAGTAGAATCAGGGGGGGGGGGGGGAAGGTTGTTTGACGCGTGCAGAAGAGCGAATATAACACGAGAAATAGCACAAATGATGTGGCACAAGGCGATTATCAACGAGAAAACATTTGCTGTTGACGGAATATTACTCTGGATCAGGAGACGAAAACAGCTAATTCTGACGTGCATGAACGCTAATATGATGAGAAAACATGACGTGTCGGGCAGAACAGCTGATCACGTCGAAAACATCCGGGGGTCCTAGTAGCTGATTATGACTAGAAAAACTTTACTGGTGACGTGCAGAGCAGCTAATTATTCGAATAAACATTACTGTTTGACGGGCAGAGCCGCTTCTGATCGGGGTTGGTGAGCTGCGAAGGATTGACAGAAACAATTACGTTTGAGCGTGCAAGCTCGAAGTTTGACGTAAAAAAAAAAACCTGGACTGGACGGGTCTCTCGGAAGTTGGTCGAAATAACCTTATAATGTGGACGCAGTCAGCTATGTGGTACGTTCCCCCCCCCCCCCCCCCCCCCCCCCCCCAGGTCCTTGGACGGCTGACAGCTATTTAGAACGAGATTATTCTGGTATCGGGTCGTGCATGACAGCGATTTTTATCGAGAAAAACTGACTGTTACGGGGAGAGCTGCTAATGAGACGAGAAAAACATACTTTTGACGGGCATAGCAGCTAATTATGACGAGAAATCAGTACTTTTGACGTGCAAGCACGAATATGTCAAAAAACCATACTTTTTGTTGACGTTGCAAGGCAGCTAATTAGACGAATAAACATTCTTTTGTCGAGGGAAGCTGCTAAGTATTACAGAAAAACAGACGTGTACGGCAGACACGTATGGAGGGTACAATAGAACATGACTTTGACGCAGAGCACGATTTAGTCCAAAAAACATTTACTTTTGACGTGCAAGGCAGCTAATTATGACGAAAAAAACAATTACTGTGACGGTGGAGAGCTGCTAATTATAACGAGAAAAATATTACTTTTGGACGGCAGAGCAGCTCATTATGATGAGAAAAACATACTTGTGACGGGCTGGGCAGCTCAGTATGACGAGAAATCAGTACTTTTGACGTGCTGAGCACCTGAAGTATACGAGAAAAACATTGCTTTGACGGGCAGAGCAGCTAATTATGACGAAAAAAACCCATTACGTTTGACGTGCAAAGCAGGAAATTAATGACGAGAAAACAGTACTTTTGACTGCAGCAGCGAATTATGACAATAAAAACTTGACCGGTTACGCAGAGCAGTAATTAGGACGAATACATGAATTTTGACGTGCAGGAGCAGCTATTAGAACGAAAAACATGACGTTCGACTGTAAGCAGCTAGATTATAAAACGGTAAAACCAGGACTTTTGACATGCAGCGCAGCGTAAATGTACGTGGAAAAACATTACTTTTGACGTCCGAGCAGCTAATTAGATCGTAAAACAGTACTTTTTTGACGTGCAGAGCAGCTGAGGATGACCGAGATATAAACATTACTTTGGGCGTGCAGAGCAGCTAATTATAACGAGAAAACTTTACTTTGACGTGCAGAGCAGCTCCATTTACGAAAAATCATTACGGGTGGACGTGCAAGCAGCTAATTATGACTGAGAAAACAGTTTACTTTTGACGTGCAGAGCAGCTAACTATGACGAGAAAAACATTACTTGATGCCCAAAATAGCTGATCTAGACAAGAAACAGGACTTGTGGAAGGAAGAACGCTAATTTGAAACAGAAAAAACATACTTTGGAAGGTAAAGGTCTCGATGCGCGTGTACAGTCCGGAAAACCATACAGTCCCTGCAACACCACCGTAACAAAAGTACACACCGTGCCCTTTGTTATTTCTCTTTGAAGAATTACATATCTGGTCCCGCAGTAATGGATGCGTTCCTTCGTTTTCAGCGTGAATTATGATTACCCTTTCGTCTCCGCGAGTTACGTTATGAATAGAGGTACAGTTATCTGGTAGGCCCGGGCTTTCCGCTGGTATCTAGGTAGAATATCAGTGAGCGGATGACCCATTCTATTCGTCCGCGAGGTACTGAGATGAGAGTTAGAAGTTATCTTGATTAATCCCGTTCTACCACAGTTACGTATAAGAGAGTTTATCATGATCTGGATTAGCCCGGTGACGCACGTAGACGTATAAGAAGGGTTAGCATTGTGCGTGATTATCCTAGGCTTGAAGGATCCTTGTCTACACGTGTGACGTGGTAGAGTGATCAGTGATCATGATTATTCTGTTTGACACGAGTTGTACATAGGAAGAAGTGATCAAAGATCTGATTACCCTGTTGTACCACGTGTTATTATGAAGAAAGTTTATTAAGATCTGGATATCCCGTTCGACCACGGTTACTGAGTAAGACAGTTATCCAATGATCGGATTATCCCGTGCTACCACGAGTTTACTTTATGAAGAAAGGTATCAATGATCTTGATTATCCCTTTCCTTACCACAGGTACGTAGAAGAAGTCATCAATGGCTGGAGTAGGCCGTCTACCACGAGTTACTTAGTTAAGAAAGGGTGCAATGATCTGGATTATCCGTTCTACCACAGTTCCTTAGAAGAAAGTGTATCATGATCTGAGTGACCTGGCGACCACAGTACGGAAAGAAAAGTATCAATGAGCTGATTATCCCGTTTCGACCACGAGACGTGTGGAAATGTGAGCAGGGGAAGCCCGACCGCGGGGGATCCTGGGTGTGGTTCGAATTTCGGGACAGGGGATTTTTTTCCGCGGAGTTATCATGTTCTGACTTCACTCCCATTCAGTCCCTCGAATGAGACTATAAACCGAGGTTTTCGTATTTTTGAACCACTGCAGTACATCTTGCACACAGTAACATACCATCTACCAAACGGTCGGAAGAGAAGGCCTGGTTTGCCGTTGGTATGGGATGAACGGTGTCACATAGCATGCTCCTCCCGAAGAGGAGTATGCGGCCTTTAATGCCGGGATTAATAAAATCTACGGGCAAACACACAAAAACGTCCATCGGCCGGGCTTGCCGCAGGTCCGCAGTGATCAGCTGCGTACGCAGAAATGAAAGAAATAAGGAAGTGGGATCGCCAATGATCATTCCTTTCTACCACGGGTACGTATGAAGAGAGGGTATCAGTGATCGTGATTTCTCTTCGACCCCACGTGTGACGGAGAAACAGGTTCAGAGCAAGGATGTTCTCGGCGACCAGGTGTTACGTTATGAAGAGAGTTAATCAGTGAGCATGATTATCTCGGTGCTACCACGTTTACTAGGAAGAAGTTTATCTGTGTTCATGATAGCGCTTTCTACCACGGGCTTCTAGGAAAAGATATGAGGGGGGGAGCTGGGGGTAGGTGCCTGTCGACCATGATGAAAGGCTGTACGATTATACTGTTTCGATGGGAATTGTCAGTCATCAGAGCTTCTTTTGGGGGCAAATGACATTAGTGTCCCCTGACAAAAACGCCTTCTTATTTATTAATCTTGAAGCCAATTAATCCCATAGACACCCGTTTCTCACACTTTCATTCACCCAATCCTCGCCCCCCCCGTCCCCTCTCGCCCCCTCGTCCGCCTCCGCACCTTCCCCCACCCATCGGCCACACCCCCTGCGCCCCCCCCCCCCCCCCTCACCCGCCCGCCCTGCCCGCCCACCACCCGCCCTCCGGTGCGTCCGGCCCAGACCGTCCGGGAGATCAAACAAGTGGCCGATGGATCAATCGCAACTTTGCTCAGCAGCTTCCACGAAATTTGAGTGTGTTCTGTGCTTTTTCTTCTGTGTTTTGTTGTTCCCTCCCGTGGTGAGTGTGGGTGTGGTGGGTGCGTGCGTGCGGGCGGCGGGCGTGCGTCGTGCGCCGGCGGGCAGGGCGTGCTAAGGTGTGCGTGTTGGTGGGTTTGCGTGGGGGGGTGTGTGGGGGTGGGTGGGGGTGGTGGGGTGTGGGGCACGCGCGCGCGCGCGCGCGCGCGCGTGTGGGGGTGGTGGTGGGTGGCGGGCTGGGGGGGGGGTGGGGTACGCGCGCGCGGGCGGGCGCGTGTGGGGGGGGGCGGTGGCGCGCGTGGGGCTGCGTGCGTGCGTGCGGGCGGCGGCGTGACAATTCGTTGTGTATGTTTGTAGGTGGGGGCGGGCGGCGTTCTTCTGCTGTCTGCGTTTGCATTAGTGTGCTCCGAAGGGGACGAGTGCTTTAGCTTCTGGCCGGCTGACCATTGGATGTGTCCGACAGACCAAAAAAAAAAAAAAAATCAAGGAGTTAATAATGGAAATGAAACGCAGAAAATCTGTGGAAATAAAAGCAGCCATGGCCATGGAATGTGGAGAAGGAGTTCTTGGAAGCCGACCGCTGCCTTACTGTTGGCCAGGAAGCTGGAATTATGAAACATGTGTGGCGTGCCCGCCTCACCGCGCTGGAAGAGACAGAGAGAAATAGAGAGGCGGGAGGGGTAGGAAGAGAGATAAGAGAAGGGGAGAGAGAGAAAAGAGAGAGAGAGAAGAGAGGAGAAGAGAGAGGGAGGGAGGTTGAGAGAGAGAAGAGTGAGGGAAAGAGAGAAGAAAGAAGAGAGAGAGTGAGAGGAGAGAGAGAAAGAAGAGAGAGAGAGAGAGAGAGAGAGAGAGAGAGAAGAAAAGAGAGAGAGAGAGAGAGTGAGAGAGAGAGAGAGAGAGAGAAAGAGAGAGAGAGAGAGAGGAGAGAGAGAAGAGGGAAGAGAGAGCGAGAGAGAAAGAAGAGAGAGAGAGAAGGGAGAAGAGAGAGAGAGAAAGAGAGAGGGCTGGGAGGGGAGGGAAGAGGAAGAGAGAGAAAAGAGAGCGAGAGAGAGAGAGAGAGATAGAGAGAGAGAGAGAAGAGAGGAGGAGAGAGAAGGGATGGAGGTTAAGACGAGAGGGGAGGGCGAGAGAGAGAGGGGGCGGGAGGGAGGGAGGAAGGGGGCTGGCGAGGGGGAGGGAGGGGGTGGGCAGGAGAAGCTAGAGAATGGAAACCGAGAGAGGAGAGAGAGCGAGAAGGGAGAGAGAGAGACAGAAGGGAAGACGAGAGAGAGAGAGAGAGGAGAGAGAGAGAAGACAGAACAGAGAGACCGGAGAGACAAGACAGACTCGGAACGACGCAAGAGAGAGAGCGCTGGGGGGGGGGCCCCAAGAAGGGACAGGCTAACTAATGGATGGAAAGGGAGCAGCGAGAGAAGAGAGAGAAGAGAGAGAGAAGAGAGAGAGAGAGAGGAGAAAGAGAGAGAGAGAGAGAGAAGAGAGAGAGAGAGAGAGAGAGAGCAGAGAGAGAGAGAGAGAGAGCGAAATGCGGATACCGATATTCTATTCATAATAGGCTAATTGCCCCTCACGAAAGAAGGGGTGGCAACAAAACAATCATTCCAAAAAAATATGTTACAGGATCACTGATCATAGTAACATTATGCAGAAACGGTACAGATCGAAATTCACTGCGTCATACAATATAACCGGTCAAGATCAACATATTTAGAGACAAGCACAAATCGTAAACTTCACTGCTTCATCCAACATCACTGATCAAGCTTTACATACTAAAGACAAGCACAAATCGTAACTCGTCACTGTTTCAGTCAGTATATATGGACAGATTTGGGATTGTTCTTCATATTTCGATGCTAGATTAAACTAATAACAGCAAGACCTCAGATATCTATATAGGTTACTTTCAAGAACAGATCTACCTGAAACCTTTAAATCACTTTAGTACACGACAGCACGAATAAAATGGCGAATGACGAATCACAAGGAGTGTGTGTTTGTGCGTACTGAAACTTTTGAACAGCAAATGTCTGAAACACCAAGTCTAAAAGAATTCAATGATTATTAGATGTCGTCGATATTCAGTTCTAAACACTGTGTCTAAGCATTGGTGCTAGAAAGTTTGGGAAGACAAACTGAATACTTTCACTGTTCTTTACAACCAAAAAATAAAAAGCCTGTGTCGCACTACAGAGAAGCGAGCTTCCCGGAAAGGCTGCAAACGAAACAGATAGGCCGCCTGTCAAACGTCTGGATGGAGCATATTTGACCCAAACCTCCCTTGGTGGTTGCGTTGAGTGACAGACAACAGAGAGAGAGAGAGAGAGAGAGTGTGGAGAGAGAGAGAAAGACGAGGGGATGTAGGAGGAAGAGAAGTGAAGAGTGAGAGAGAGAGGAGAGAAAGACAGAGGGAGGTAGGGAGGAAGAGAGAGGAGAGAGAAAAGAGAGAGTGAGAGAGAGAACAGACAGAAACAGAAGAAGAGAAGATAGAGAAGAGAGACAACAAGAAAAGAGACTGAGACAGAGAACAGAGAGAGGGAGAGCAAATAGAGGAGAATAAGAAGAGATGGGGAGGGAGAGAGAGAGAGATAGACAAAGACAGAACACGACAGAAAGAACAACAGACAGACAGACAGACCATACAACAACAGAACAGACAGACAGACAAAAACAGAGGTTGTGAGAGAAACGTGTGTGTATATGTGTTTTGTGTGTGTGGTTGTGTGAGAGAGAGAGAGAGAAAGAGAGAGAGAGAGAGAGAGAGGAGGGAGGGCATGTAAACACACACACGCACACACTCATGCCGCATGCACTCAAACTACCACTGGCATGCACGCACGTACCAATGCATCGACGCACGCACGCACACACCCATCCTCCCCAACACACACATCACACACACACACACACACACACATCACGCACTGCACCACGCACGCGACGCACGCACGCACGCACCACGCTGCACGCGCGCGCGCTCGCAACGCTCGCACGCACGCACGACGCACGCACGCACGCACCGCACCGCACTGCACACACTACACACACACACACACACACACTCACACAGCAACTCATCACACGCACACACACACTCACACTACACACACTCACAGACAACACACACAGACACCGCACGCTCTGCTCTCCCCCCTCTCTCTCTCCCCGCGCTCTCTCTCGTCTCCTCTTTCTCTCAAGCCTCTCTCTCTCTCTTTTCTCTTCTCTCCCTCTCTCTCTCTATCTCTCTTCTCGCTATCTCTCTCGGTGTCTCCCTCTTCTCTTTACTCTCGCAGAAAGAGAGGTTGGAACTACAAGAGCGTAAAGAAGAAGAAGAGAGAATGAATGGAAGGAGGAGGAGGAGGAGGAGGAGCTGGGGAGGAGGCAGGAGGAGGAGAGAAAAGAAGAAGAAAAGAAGAAGAAGGAGGGAGGAGAGGAGGGTGGAGAAGGAGGAGAGGCGGAGGAGAAGAAGATGAGGAGAGGAGGAGGGAGGATAGGAGAAGGAGGAGGAGAAGAAGAAGAAGAAGAAGAAGTAGATGAAGAAAAAGAAGAAGGTGAGGAGAGGAGGATGGAGGAGAGAAGAAGAAAAGAAGACGGACAGAAGAAGAAGAAGAAGAAGAGGAGGTGGAGGAGGAGGAGAGAGAGGAGGAGAAGACGAAGAAGAAGAAGAAAAGATGAAGAAAAAAGAAGAAGGAGGAGGGAGAGGAGAGAAGAAAAGAAGACGAAGAAGAAGAAGAAGAAGACGAAGAAGAAGAATACGGAAAGCTCCGTTCCGACGCGTGGTTAGAGGTCTAATGACCGTATTGGACCCCATGTGTAACAGATGCGAGAATGTGCGGCGAACAGATGGTGGTCAGGCCCTCGCTGTCAGCCCGGGGTGGAGAAAGTCCGGCATTGATTTGCAGCCCATGCTTTGCTTCCCCGATCGTTTTGTCGCGCGGGCGGTGTCCTACGCTCTTCCTCTCTGTCTCTGGCATCGCTGGGTGTCTGTGTTCTAGTCCTCTGTCTCTGTCTCTCGCGTCTCTCGCTCTGTCTCTCTCTGTTCGCTGTCTGTCTCGGTCCCGGCTCTGGCGGTCGGTCTGTCCGCGCTGTCGGTCTCTCTCGTCTCTCTCTCTCCTCTCGCTCTCTCTCATCCTCCCTCTCTCTCTCTCTCTCTCGCCCTCTCTCTCTCTCTCTCTCTTCGCTCTCTCTCTCTCTCTCGGGGGCCAGGCCTATAAGAAACATTAATAGCTGAATCGGAAGGTGAAGCACTCTCTCTCTCTCGCTCCTCTCTCTCGCTCTGCTCGCTCTCTCGCGCGCGCTCGCTCGCTCTCTCTTCCGTCGCTCTCTCTCGCCTCTCTCTCTCTCAGGTTGAGAACTTCAGTTTTAATGTGAACAAAAGATGAGTGAAGGCGGATACATCGACAAATTCACCTGATCCGGCAGGTAGACCGTCGGTCCCACGGTACTGCAATAATGAACACGACTATGGGTCATGTTTCAGTTAACAAAGCTAAGAGACCTACTTGTGGGGTCCCGTTGTGGGGTTAGACGAACCGTTTAATTACATCAGTTTGCAAATTCTTCACAGAACCTTGAAAATTAAACAGATCAAGGCGTGGCAAAGTCTATTAATGCATTATAAGCGATAGATGAAAGCCAAGACAGCGTCAAGAGATCAGAGAAAAGAGGGCGTCTGGCGCTTCCCAATGAGAGCCAGACAGATCCGACTACCGCTCTGCCCAGAACCAGACCATGTCAACATTGTGAGGCTGAGGTCGGGCCACTCCAGCTACAACCAGCACATGAGCCACAAGGTTCCGCTGGGCGAGGCTGCAGTGGGGTCCCGCGGTACAGCCCCAATGACTGTGAACACTGTCGACAGGTCTGGCCTACACACCATAACCTAGAGCAGGACTGGCCTGCTGACCAAGCCGACGAGGAGAAACTCGACGGAATCTCTGGAGGGCCTCCTCCGACGGCAAGCCCCTCGTCCAGTTGCATCGGGGTTCCTGTCTGAGCGAACGACGACGACGAAGTAAGATACTATGTCCATCATTTGAGGAGGTGGATGGGCGTAGCAGCTACCTGTGTTTCGTTTGTTGGGGGGGCGGGGCTAAAGGGACGGTTGTACTGAGGGCTGTGGGCAAGACATACGTGAAGGTACGAGTTGGAGGGGAGGTATATCCCTGATGTGATATACAACGGAGAATAAACGTGTACTAAGGGGTGGGCAAGGACAGGAAGGGGAAGTGGTGAGTGTTCTATTACCCCCTCCCCGCTTGTGCGTAAAACCGCGTTAGTAGGCAATAGAATATCAAGCGTTCAAACGTCCTCTCTCGCTCTCGTCTCTCCGCCTCTCTCTCGCTCTCTCGCTCTTCCCGCTCTCTTCCTCCTCGTCTTCTCTCTCTCTCTCTTCGCCGTCCTTCCCTCGCACTCCCGCCCCTCCCTCCATCCTCAGTCGCCGACCTCGGGCGCCGACTGCGGGGCCGCCGTCCGTCTGTCTGTGGTGTCGTCGCGCCTTTGCGTTCCTCCTCTCCTCTGATCTCCCTCCACCCCCGTCGCGCTCCTGCCCCTCCATCCCACCGCGCGCGCGCTCCCTCTTTCCCTCCCGCCCCGGATCTCCGTCCTCACTCGGTCGCTCGCTCGCTCTCCCGCTCGGCGGGTCGGTCTGTCTGTCCTGTCGGTCTATCGTCTGTGCTGGCGGGCCTGGCGGTCTCGCTCAGCTCTCTCTCTCTCCTCTCTCTCTCTCGGTATCCGTCTGTCCTGCCCCCCCCCCTCCTCTCTGGTCCCCCCCCTCCCTCTCGCGTCTCAACACCACTGTTAATACAGATGTATTGCAGTAATTATGTCACAAAGTAAAATGGTCATTCACATTTGGATTAAAAGACAAAGTAAATTGTGTAGGATTGAGGAAAAGTGGTCACCGAAAGAACAGATGGGTTTAAGGAGATCGGCTATATGCTGTAGAGAGGGGGGTGTACACTCCAAAATCAAGCGCCAAATTAATGGGTGTGTGGGAAAAAAAAAACGAACAGTAAAGTGCTCGTTTGGGGGGGGGATCTTCAAAAGCGTTGGATGGGGAATAAAAAGCTTGTAATGAGTGGACTCATAAAGCGGGGCGTGGGGGAGATTGGAAAATCTGGTAATGAGGGGGGTTTTCAAAAAAGCGGGGAGGCGGAGTATGATAAAGCGGGCAAGAGCTGGGGGACGGCTATAAGGCGGGGGGGGGGAACTGAAAGAAAAATCTGGTAATGAGGTGGTAAGATAAATCGGAAGGCTTTTAGAAATTGGAAGAGGACATGGTAACCGTGTTGGCTCCGTTGCAATACTGAGAAGTCTGTACTTGGATTGTACGTGACCGAGGGATGCATGTCGAGTGTTTCCGAATGTGCATAGACGTAGCAAAACTGGGTACGCCCACGTCCTTAGTGGTTTTATTGTCTTTTTATAAACAAACTGACAATAAAGTAATTGTTAAAAAAAAGACGAGAAAAAAAATGACGTGTATTACCATAGATTCCGTACAATTGAAACGGGCTGATGTGGGTGGTGGGGGATTTTGGCGTGTTATGCAACCTCTCCCCCCCATCCCCGCTGCCTCTCCCCGACCATTGCCGGGACCGCAAAATCGGTTCATGCACTCAAACAGAAAGAGATACGCGACAGCGGCAGTGAAGCGGTGCACAGACAAAGGCTGCAAGAAGATAAAATTGACAGACACGAACGGCGGGTAAGGGGAGTATTGCCGTTTGAGTGACGGGTTACGCGGATGGCGGCTTGGGCGATTCAATTAGTAAGGAGGGGGGGGGGGGGGGGGAGGGATGGTGTGATGGGAAGGCGCGGTCCGGGGCCCGGGGAGTTTGGGTCGGAGGCAAGCGCGTGGGGAGGGCTTTGCGGTGGCGTTGGTTGTGGTGCGGTGTTGATTTTGAGGGGTGATTCAGGGCTTGGCGGACAATTTCAGTCAATTCAATTCATAAAAAAAAATTTTAATCCTTTGACCCCTGCTGGCATGAGATACAAATGTAACAAAGAAGAATACGAAACGCACTCAGAACAATGTGTGAATACATAGTGCGTAATCTGAATTCTGGGAACTGAACGAGCGCATAAACAAGCTTCCCATTTTTTAGAAACTGTACTAATCTTCAAAACAATCGCGTTCCGTTTTGAAATAAATTACGAAAGTTGTAATCTACCAGACGGGTGGTAGATTATTTTTTTAGGGAGTGAAGTGGCAACAAGTTCATTTTAGGTTGGACATTCCATGATGCAGGAATTCATCTCCAATGTCACCCATTTCACAGTTACGAACAATACGAACTTCGCTGGAACAGAGGGGTCGTCCATTCAAAGGGCAATTTAGGGTTTACTACAGGAAATTTGAATAAAGGTAGAACAGAAATACTGGTAAGTAGAAAATATAATGTTCTTTTACTAGACAGTCTTTTACTTGTATAAAACACACGTGTTGCTGTGGTGCAAGAGAACTGCGCCAATCACGAGCAGAATGATTTTGCAACTCCTGGTAACACACCTGACAGATGTGATTTCCGGGGTGGGTATGAATGAATTCCAATCAACAATCAAAACCAGTTTCAAATAAAATGCTTTTAACATAACTAAAGCCTGTGAAACGTATAATTCCTTGTGTATATAGTTCTTGTATGAGAGTATAGACTTGTTTGAAGACTTCTTATAATCAGGAACAACTAAGGTACCCTGATACCTATCATTCGACGGTAGCAGTACAGAATTAAGGATAGATTCCATTTCACCATAATTCCTTTGATGGCTTTGGTAGGTTTATTGAATCGAAAAAATACTTAAAAAACGACTGAACTTTGTCTAATATATCAACATTTTCATAACCCCAAAGTTCACAACCAGACAACAACCAGGTACAACGAATGTAAAATTAATTGTATGCAAAACACAGTTGGCAATTCTGCTCCGTGCAAGTGTATTAATGATAACTTTGCCTTGAAGCCTGATATTAAGCAAGTTTTTTGGCTTTAAAACGAAACCGGGGCTGCGAACTCGATGCCTAAGTATTTAAGGGAATTTAAGAAACCTCTATTTTTTCATTCCCAAAGAAAAAAAATGCACGCATACGATTTCGACCATGAAAGAACAACTAGTGTTTTGTTTTCTTTGCTGTACTTCTAATTCTGCCATTGCAGGCAAGAGATATTAAGGCATTAATTCGTTTGGCATACGATGGAGATAGGGCCTGTAAATTGAAATGCAGCCACTTAGACAAACAACAATTTAAAACTGTGCATTGGGTCAACTCCGGCGTTGGTAAATCAGAGCGAAGAGTAGAACAGTGATTGTCAATAAGGTACGGGTTTGGTGATCAGTGAAAATAATATTGAAACATGAAGGTGAAGGTGGTCCCTCCGTGGACGAACTCCCCTAAAACGGCCATAGAACTCGGAGTTGTGGACAATTGAGAAAAATGCAACGATTTTA
Organism: Conus ventricosus; assembly: GCA_018398815.1. NCBI lineage: Eukaryota > Metazoa > Mollusca > Gastropoda > Neogastropoda > Conidae > Conus > Conus ventricosus. Next base: position 45,058 of record JAFLJL010017132.1, read on the forward strand.
TTTGATCATACATAGGGATGTACAACGGCAGAAGTTTGCCCAGATATGCCCGGACTCATCAGTTTGTGCCAGAAAGCATGGTCTCCAAAGAGAATCTTAGGGCGGGCGGGTTCAATTAAAGCACTGTAATATGTGGCCTGGGTGAGGGGCAAACAGGCAATCAATATGAAGAACCAAATCATGGGCAAGGTTAATGCAGCGTCGAAATCCTCTTGGGTGTCTAAAGAAGGCCAGGCATGGCAACAAAACATTAGTCTGCGAGTAAATTGACTGAAATTAAGTTGCCTACACAACTGAACCAGTGGTTAACCCTCTGTATTATTACATCGTGTTGAGCGCCGTGGCCGGGGAGAGAGTGTACAATTAACCCTGTCACCGCCAATCTTCTGGTATAAACCAGAATCCAAAACAACGAGTAAACAATAAACAATTAAGAAGTGTCCAGATAAGGAACACTAGCTGTAGTTATCATTCCTTACTAATTCAACGCCGCGGGGCGGATGTATTGCGTTAAACATGGAAATGACTCTGTCAGTTGCATCCTCAGTAAGATGAATCAGGTAAAAAGGCTATTTGAGATGTCTTCAGAACTGCAGGACGAAAAATGATATCATTACTCCATTTTTGTGGATGAAGGACCTGGAAAGGATTGTTAAGCTCTGCAAGAGGTGTAGGACAGGAGGAACTGTTTGGCCTGTAATGTTCCGCCAATATTTCCCGGAATTTCGAGGGGTTTAAAGCGCGCATCTCTAGGCCTGGTCCTCGTGGCTTTTCTGGCAGATCGTCCGCTAAAAACATGTGTAATATTCGTGGCGTTGTAGCAGCAAGAGTAGTTGAATTTGCACAGTGATTTAACTTTGAACTTATAACGTTGCTTTAAAGTACGGGCTGCGAGAAACCTTACACTCACTTACATAACCAGCTGGGAGTCGGCGCGTTGAATTCCTATGTAATTGTAACATTAGAGTAAGTACAAATGGATCCTTCGCTGAATCAACAAGATTTAACGATAAACCGCGTATATTGCATTTTCACGTTGGATATTGCCTTGTTCAAATAACACGTTGACAAGTTCATGCAACATGTAATTTGCTATATGTTCTTTATAGTCATTACTTCGTTTTGTTATCCCATCGCTAATCTCTGCTCCACATTCCGTTGGCGAGGTGGGTATACCAATAGGTTTAATCATTGAAAACAACAACAGGGTAAGGGAAGAGACGGGCATAATGGCAATGCTCAATCAGAGAACCACGCATCATAAACAGCAACTTGAAACTTACCTTGCATGTTTCCATCAATATCTAGAACCATGGATAGAATCAACAACGGTGCTTCCGGAACAGGGGCTTGGTGCCAAATACCAGCATCTGAACCAATGCTGCCGGGAAAATGGAGATTGTCAGGATTTACATAAATCGAAGAAACGATAACCAGAGTGATTAGGCCGCGCGGAGCGGGAAGGATCGTGTACGGGGAAAGGTGCTTCGTCTCATATCAGTGAGAACATCGGAGATCAGCAGACGAGTGAACTGAGTCATATCAGAAATCAGTCATACTTGGTGTTTAAGGAGTAATATCGCCCAACAACAAAACAAAAAAGCCTGATAGTTAGCTTGAAGGAGAAGCAAAGTCCGTTTCAATCATCATCAAACTCGTTGGTCACACTCCACACTCACACACGACACACACTCACACACACACACACACACACACACACACCTCACAACACGCACTCTCACACACAGACACACCACACCCACACCACACCACACACACACACGCACACATAGAGATATTTATATTTTTTTGGGGTCGGTCTGTCTGTTGTCTTTTACCCTGATAGAAAAGTGTTTGAACTATGCAGGCTGAAGGTTGGGGGGTGGGTGGGGGGTGGGGGTGATGGGGGGGCGTGTAATTAACGCACCATGGAGTTGTGGTGCGCATATTCGCCAGGTGATAGGCTCGGTGCTTTTTGCATGCCGGGAGAGATTGATTTTTTTTGTATGGTCTTCGGCAGGGCCAGGCAGCGTAAGCACGTGTAAGGGTGGAATAGTGCATGTAAAGACCACGCTACCAAGGGCGAACATGGCAGACAGAAAGGCAGAACGTAACGTGTCGCGCAAGAAGAGGAGGAGATTAACAGAACCAGGCGTTCAAATGAAAAAGACTTTCTCAGAAATCGGCTTTGGAAGCGTCCTGGAATGTGCCAGAGAGGGAGACATGATGGTTGTTTTTGTCTGGATTTCAGATAGATAATAGCTGCGTCTATGGCAACAAAACTGGTAATGGGTAAAAAATGGAAAGTGATGACAAATAGAACGGTTTATTTTCTTTGAAACCAATATATTAAAATAGAAAGACACATTTCAATCATCAAATAGTACGGTTTATTTTCTTGAAACCAATATAGCAAAGAGAAAGACAGTGGGCACTGAATACAAATAAACATGTGGTTTTCTTTGACACCAAGATATCAAAGAGAAAGACCCATTTCAGATCATACTACAGATTGGCACAGAATCGGTAAGGCTCTGGATAGAGAGTCCCTGGTTTACCAGCCGACATGGCGAGGCGTTAGCGCCGTGGAATCCCGGCTGGAGGTCGTAGTTCGAGTCCCGAGCAAGCCATTTATTTGTGGACGGGGCTGCCGGACCAGATCTGACCCAGAGAGAGGGGGATCTGGGGCTGTTTAGATATTAGGGGACACACCATCCATATCATCGACGCACGTTCGGGCGCTCCAGGTGGTGTTCCGAGTGTTGCTCATATTTTCCTGACCAACACGGCTGGTGTCTGGATCTGTACCGCCGCGCCGGATCGTCAGGGGATATGATAAAGTATGCATAGAAGTACCGCCCTGTCATGCAGTCTGAGCAGTAAGAAAATCCGTTAGCTTCTTCTTCCGCATCCTCCTTAGCATGAGGGATCAGGGTATTAAAATGTCGCAATTCGTGTCCATTTATGCCCTGCTCTCATGACACCGTGCGAGTCCTCTCCTAGTCTAGACTGGTGGGTGGGGCGTGCAGGGGCCCGTATGTGTTGGGGTAAAACGCGGGATCTTTTGGTGGTAAAGTAAAAAGACTGCAGCAGTACCTCGTGAAAAAAAAAAGCCAATAGGAAAGAAGACACAAAGGCAAGTGTCAACTAACGCAGAGGTTAGGGACGATACAAAACGACCAGTAACACTTTGGACAAATGTATTTTGTACAGACGCTACAGTAACAGCCAACACACAGCACAGAGCAATACTCCACTGATAGCGGCAGCTAGAGAATGACAGGTGGTATATGCCTGCAATCCAATATCTGTGGGACGAAGAAGAGAGAGAGAGAGAGAGAGAGAGAGAGACGGAAGAGGAGAGAGAGAGAGAAGAGAAGAGAGAATATAGAAGAAAGCACATGGAAGGAAGCAGGGGAAGAAAGTTGTGTAGTGTGTGTGTGTGTGTGTGTGTGTGTGGGTGTGGGGGGGTGGGTGGTGGTGGTGGTGTGTGGGATGTGTGTATGTGTGCTGTGTGTCGTGTTTGTGTGTGTGGGTGGTGTGTGTGTGTGTGTGTGTGGGTGTGCCTGTGTATGTGTGTGGGAGTGTGTGTGTGTGTGTTGTGTGTGTGTGTGTGTGTGTGTGTGTGTGTGTGTGTGTGTGGTGGGGCGCGCGCGCGCGCGGGCGTACGTGCGTGCGTGCATGCGTTCGTGCATGCGGGGTGGTGTGAGTGTGAAGGGAGGGGGGGGAGGTTGCGCACGTGCGTGGGGGGGTGCGTGCGTGCGTACGTACGTGCGTGTTCGCGTGCGCGCGCGCGCGCGGTTTACACTTCATTTGGTTGTTGTGTGTTGATTTATAAATTTTGCTCTGTCATGGGACAGATGTGGTGGGGGCCTTCTGGAGGGAGAACCCCTCACGCTAGCTTGGCGACTAAACTAAAAACTATTGGACGTCAGTGCCAAGGGGGGAGTAGTTAGTCTGTGGCGTTCTGCACTGGTTGGATAACACCAGTCACCCACTGAACAGCCACCCGAATGACACAACCAAGAGTGCAGCGTCCTCTCTGAGGGTGTGGCTAACACCAGTCCCCCCACTGAACAAACCACCCGAAGTGACACAAACAGAGTGGGAGCGTCCTCTTAGGGGGGTGGCCTCATGGGGACTTGCCATGGACTGTTCCCTGTGGATTGCTGGTGCCGGGCTGTTGCTACGGGGGTACAGGCCGGGCGGGGATTGTGGACGTGGGGTTGAAACGAGCACCGTGGCTGCTGCAGTGCCACTGAGATGGCACGGAAGGTAAGATTCACACACACACAAAACGCACACGCACACACGCACGCACGCACGCACGCACGCACGGCACGCACGCACACACACACACACACACACACCACACACACACACCACCACAAATACACACTCACGCCGCCACACACACGCACCCCAAAACACACCCACACCCAACACACACGCGCACACACACAAACACACACACACACAACACCACAACGCCACCAGTTGGAATGGCGCCCGCTAACTTTTTTATCGGCAGTGGGCAGTTTGCTACTGAACCGCGCCATTGGAGCCCCCACACTTCAACTGAAATATACATTTACGATCACTGCGTAGCCTTTACTGCTTACGGTCTCAATTCGATTCTTCTTTTATTTGATTTTTTTAAGTGTGGAAAATTTTCATTTTTTGGTTTTGCTGCTGAAACCAGAA